>CAWUPZ010000010.1:0-28152 GCA_963924555.1 Crambe crambe
GTCAAGAAAGTTGGGAGTTAGATAGTTCCAAGATTTACGTGCCTGGTTATAAATGGTTTGGCAAACCCAGGGAGAGCATTAAAGGTAAGAGAGGAGAGGGTGGGGTAGGTTTTTTGGTAAGTGAGCCTTTACTTGATGACGTAACTATTATAAAAAAGGTTAAATGTAATGAAACCATTTGGTTGAGAATTAGGATTAGAAAAGGGACGGATTTATATATTGGATGCGTGTATTTACCTACTCAAGGCAATGTTAAGCATATATGTACTGATAGATTTAATTTGCTAGAAGAAGATATTTGCATGTTTCAGTCAAAGGGGAGAGTTTTGCTTCTGGGAGATTTTAATGCTAGGGTTGGTAAAAGTAACGATTTAGACGATGTAATTGGCATGTTTGGGGAAGCTTCTTGCAATAGTAATGGTAAGTTGCTCATTGAACTACTACAGAATTGTAATTTAGTGATATGTAATGGAAGAACAATGCTGAAGGATCCACAGTGGACCCGAGTCCAAAATCGTTTAGGCCATAAATCAATTATTGATTATATCATTACTGATAGAGCTTTGATGAAAGAATCGAGTAATGTTTTTGTAGATAGTACAGATATAGGTTCGTCAGACCATTACTTAGTGTGGTTTGAATTAGGAAGGAATTTTGGTAAGAGTAGGAAAAAAGCAAGGCGCATTTTGTATAAATGGCGAATAGATAGATTACAAGATGAAGAGACAAGGAATGAATACCAGGATGAACTTGGTCTTCATGCCAACGATTTTTTTTCAAACTTTAGACGATTTATGTCGTGAAAAGGTTGTTGAAGAGGAGTTAGTTCGTAGAATGGCAAGTAAGTGGGAAAAAGTGGTAGATAAAGCGGCTTCAAAAGCATTGGGTCGTAAGCTTATTATTTGTGGTAGATCAGTTAATTGGTGGGATGAAGAGCTTCGTCAGCTTGTGAAGGATCGTAGAACTTGTTTTGCGCAAGGTTTAGATAATGACAGCAATTGGAATGATTACTTAAAAATACGTAAGGAATTAAAACAGAAAATTAGGGAAAAAAAGAAGATTTGTAGAGAGGAATTAATGGATAATGTAAATAGTAACTATAGGAAGAATATTAAAGCTTTCTGGAAGTTTGTTAATGGGTCAATTAAATCTAGTGCTAAGAATAAGATTGAAACATTGACTGATGATAGTGGCAATAGTGTCTCTAGTCATGCAGGTAAGGTCAAAATTCTAAAATCACACTATAGGAAATTGGGAACTGAACTGGATGTGAAATCCTTTGATGATTCATGGAAGGAGGAAGTATCTAATTCAGTTAAAGATTTTGAATCAATGTCTTTTCGGGATTCACATTCCAATGGAGTGCTGGATCAACCGATAACTTTGGCTGAGGTGAGTCATGTAGTCAAGGCTATTAAAAATAACAAATCTGCTGGATCTGACGGTATTGTCGGTGAGCTAATTAAATATGGAGGTGAGCCTATGTGTGAAATGTTGTTAGCATTGTTTAATTTAGTTTGGGACAGTGAGTACGCACCCAGTTATTGGAGGGAGGGCCTAATAGTTAGCCTGTTTAAGAAAGGGGATAGGGAGGACCCTGGTAATTATAGAGGTATAACCCTTCTGAATGTAGTAGGTAAGTTGTATAGTAGGGTGATCAACAATCGTCTGCTAAAGCATTTAGAATTAAACCATCTGTTGCATGAAGGGCAGGGAGGTTTTAGAATGGGAAGGTCTTGCATTGATAATATTTTTTCCCTTAGTGAATTGATTCAGGGCCGCATTAGAGAGGGTAAATCCACTTTTTCTTTTTTTCTTGATGTTAAGAAAGCCTATGACACAGTATGGAGGGATGGGTTGTGGTACAAAATGTGGGAAATGGGTATCAAAGGTAAGTTGTGGAGGGTGGTTAGGTCTTTGTATGCAAATAATAGAAGCCGTGTCTTTTTGGAAGGCAAGTCTTCTGAATTTTTTTCAATTAATCAGGGGGTTGCCCAAGGTTGCACACTGTCGCCCACACTGTTTTTGATTTATATCAATGGTCTGTTGAATGAGATTGAGAAATGCCCAGAGTTAGGTGTTAAATTTTCCCCCAAAAAATGTCTGGTCTTTTGTTTGCCGATGATTTTGTAGGAATAGCTGAGACCGGAAGAGCATTACAATGTTTGATAGATATTGTATATAATTATAGCAAACGTTGGCGATTTGAAGCCAATGTAAAAAAATGTGCCATTGTAATATTTTCAAAAACAGGAAGAGGATCTGGCAAGTGGGTTTGGGGTGATGAAAGCCTTCCCATTTTAGATTCCTATTGTTACCTTGGAGTTGAGTTTAGTAGTGATGGGTCATGGGATAAGCATATTAAATCCTTAATAATGCGTAATAGGCAGAAGCTAGGTGGTCTCTACCGAGTTTTGCATAATTTTTCCTTGGATTTAAGAACCCGTAGACACATTCTCATGGCTGTGTTGCGACCTAGTTTGGAATATGGCTGTGAGGTGTGGAACGCAAACAAATGCCAGGCTAAAGCTTTAGAATCCATACAGTTACGTGCCTGCAAGTATATTTTGGGGTGTTCCGTAACAACTTGTGACGAGCCTGTGCTTGCAGATTAGGGTTTGGAAACACTAAAATATAGGAGAGATTTTCGTAAACTAAAGTGGCATTATAAAATTAAGCATATGAATGATGAAAGGCTTCCATTTAAATTAGTAGCAAATGAGTGGGACAAAGTGAAGAGTAAAGGTCGCCCCAGAAAGTGTTGGCTTGCCCATGTTAATTCTTTGAGAAAAGAATTGGATCTTCAGGACAAAATCTTGGAGAGAAAACTAATCCAATAGTAATAGGCGAGGTCAGTCAAAACAACCCCACTCCAGAGTGCGTGGTCAATAGCACTGGGTGCTATGACAGTTGATTATGAGTGTTTTATTTATTTTTATTTATTTATTTATTTAGTAATAAAAACTTGCAGAATACATTGGTGAAAAGAATCGTGAGGACTGCTCCACTCAAATGGAATAAAATAGCGGATTACACGAGTGTCCTTTGTTTATGTATAAACTGTTCTGCATACATGTTGTACATGTAGGGATTCAGTGCTGAGCTGGGAGCCAGTGGTTCATTCTGTCCCCGGCATATCACTTTGCCCGTCACAGCGGCTTACTTTGATCTCTCTGATGATGGAGGACCCTCTCCATATCTGGTGAGACCTTGTCAGACATGTATTACTGTATGCAGTTCCTCGTGTCCCTCTTTCGTGCATAGTAGTAAGGTAGTCCCAAAAATTGTAATCTATGGTGCTACATGTATATTAGTGTATCTTAGACCACGTCACAAATTTAAATCCATGTTCAAAACTAGACAGAACCATACTACGCAAGTGTTCACTTCAGACTCATTGACGTATTCATGTGGTACATGTACGTGTATTACTGTATACCGTAAGACCAGACCACTTCTGCACCCGCAAAATGTTTCTCACCGTCTTTTGCAAGATGGATCTTTTGTACAACACCTAGCTAGACAGTGAGCACTCTCTTGTCGATGTTTCGGCCCTTACGGCCTTCTTCAAGAGCACTCGTGATCCTGAAGAAGGCCGTAAGGGCCGAAACGTCGACGAGAGAGTGCTCACTGTCTAGCTAAGTGTTGTACAATAGATCCATCTTGCAAAAGACACTGAGAAACATCTTGCGGGCGCAGAAGCGGTCCGGTCGTAAACGAATAGTTGTCCAATAGCCCTTGCGGCGAATGACGAACACTGCATTGGGCCTACGGTTTGCCGTTCGAGTCTCTCAGTGAGAATATCTGAAGAATGTAGTTAATATTTGCAGCATGCCTGATGTATGGGGAACGATTGATAGGTTGGTTGCCCACGATTTGCAGCCATGAGCTTCTAGAGGATTATGCGACTTGGTGAAAGAAGTCAATTGATGCAAGTTTCGTTTCCAAATCATGTTCGGTTCGTGAGTTATAAAAACTTGAACAAGTCTCAAGTGTAGTACTTTTTATCATCTTGACTGTTCTTAATGCTTGCTTGTTAAATGCTGAAGTTGTTCTTGTTTATTGTAGGGTCATATAGATTTGTCACTAGTGAACAAAAGAGGATACCATGTACCAAGGAAAGGAACTGTTCAACTGGTAAGTGTTCATATACTGTGTGTACACATACATGTATGTACATGTACACATGTAGCTATCACCTTGTGTATAATATCCAATGTCCAAGCATGGTGTCAAGGTTGCTCATTTTGTCTGTATCAATCACTTTATCTTACATGTAGTTCTGCAAAAATTTTTATCAAGCAATGTTTTATTCTAACTTTCCATATAGATTATCTTCATACTTGTATTCAGTTCTTAAAAATACCGAAAATAGTTTGTTACGAAAATTGTAAATGTTATGTGCAAAGTGTTTACATGTCATTGAGTTATTACACGTCATTCTAATTTTGGGGTATGAGTTGTTGTCAAACATGTATTTAATTGGTTTACACAGTGACAAAGGACAAAACTTATTTTGCATTCCAAGTTTTGCAGTTGGATTCAAATTTTTTGCTGTTCAGTTCATTAATTTTCATAATTTTTTTTTCCAAAACAGAAACAGTTGCTAGTTGTTTTTTGGTACGAAAATTTCCAGCAATACGATATCTTTCTTTTTTCTTTGACATAAATGTGTAATGTAAATGTATATTTACATGTATGTTCTCTTTTGTATGTCTCTTCCCCTGACTCTTATTAACTCATAAAGACCCTGTTCAATCCCAACATGACGGTGGTGAGGATATTTGTGGTCCAGTATGACCACTCAGACATGCCACCAAACACCAGCACATTCATACGCCAGAAGAACCTTTCCAGACCATCCCATTCTCCATCAACTGTAAGTTGCTCCTGACTCATGATAAGTAACTAAACTACATGTACATGTATGTGCACGTTCACTTGAGACTTATGAACGTTTTCAAGTAGTATAATTATACAGTACATGTAAGTAATATTTGCGATGAGTATATCTACATGTGCATGTAATGCATGGGGAACGATCAATAACTTGGGTACCCAGGATTTGCATCCATGAGCTTCTATATAGAGCCTTCTGCGACTCGGCAGGAGAAGTTGATTGATGTACATGTAAGCCTCATCTCTGTATCATGTTTGGTTCACAAGTTTAATAAACTTTAATGTGTCTCAAGTGAACGCGCACGTACATGTAGTATACATGTATAGCAATTTAATGTGTAAATGTCAAATTATTAGCACTGAACAAGCTGGAAATGATGATTTAGAGCTTACATGTCTTCCATGCAAATGTTGGAGTATAAAAAACATGCACATACACTGTACATGTGTATACACATTGTTTGTAAACTTGTGACTCTCAGGTTTTTCAATAACCTTTCTTTATTTCTTGACCTGTTTAATCTCAAAGCATGTAACAAGATTTGTGTCCCATACCGTGTGTACGTATGTGTGTTGTGGGCACCTTCCCGTTTCGGATTCAAAAATTTTCTAATTATTTTCAAACATTTGAACATGCAGGTCTAGTAAAATCAATACAGTAAAGTGCTAGCTATGGTCCTGTATTTTTATTTTCTTTCTTCTACTTGTGCTCTTCTTTATTGCCTTATACCATTTTAAGTATGTTTTTGTAATCCTTTGTTTGAGCAGAAGGAAGTTCTTCCATCATTGCATTACCTCATTCATCTCAGGTCAGTAAACAAGTACTTGAAGAATGCATTGCTCATACTGTATGTTAGATTAGACATTGGTCTGTGTGTCTGTAACTAAGGAATGAAATGGTATATCGTATAACGATGGCGGGAGAAAAACTTGGGTGAATCTGGGAAATTCAAACCGATTCACCAAGGTTTTTGCCCATCCAATTTTTCACTTTGAAAAATTTGCACAAGTTTGATTATGATACTGGCTACTGCAAACACACGCACCATTTCACACCCCCCGCACATGATGATTCAAACTGATGGTTTATGATTTACTAAATTAAGTGCAAAGGATTAATTGGTTAAAGGCTTCGGCAGCATATTTTGTTGACAAAGAAAAAGAGAGTTCATTGCAATTTGGCAAGGTTTTCCCTTTGCCAATGTTCATTTATGCCTCCACTTGCCCAGAGTTTTCTCCGCCAAATTCCTAACGTGACCAATTTGCGAAGTTTTCCCCTGCCACTGTTTTACACACTACACTGTATATATTCTTGAATCTGCGCATGCGTGGATTTCTGGCCGTTTGGTGAGTAACTACTCGTGGTTATTTTGCCTTGCTGCTGCTTTCGTCTCGCCATTTTCACTTCAGAAAGACGTTCATCGACTCATCATCACCTGTGACTTCTACCTTGGACCGGACACCGCTGGAATCCTCGACGTCTAGCTACGTATCGTATATTAATATTTAAAATTCAAATATTTTGGTGCATGTGTACACATTGTAATGCTGTTCACTCAGAGTGGGAGCGTTTACCCGACGTCGAGGATGGTTGGTCCATTGTAGAAGATAGCAGGAAACAAAATTTTTTGTTAGTTTTCGGAGTAAAAGACTCCACATCGTTGGTAGAGTTTAAAATAGCATGCGGCGACATAGGGTTAAATTGGCTTGTTTCGAGAGCGTGTATCCGTAGGCTTGGGAATCATATGAGAATCAATGTAAGGGAAAAGTTTTCCAGGCTCCTTACCCGTGAGTATATAAGTAAATTATCTAGGCTTATGCGCATGAAGTACGGGTGGCGTTGTGTGTACGATAAATTGCATGTAGACGCTAATAAAGTAAACAAAACGTGTGATAATATAAAGTTAAGTAATCGATACAGTGTGCTGCAGGATGAGGATAGTCTTCAGTGTGTTAGAGCCCCAGAAATACTGGGTAAGAGTCCAATTTGTGAGGTAAGTCAAATTAGCGAGTCTGTAACAAAAATTAAACACAGGGGTTTAAGAATTGGAACTTGGAATTTTCAAGGATTATGTAGTGACAGGAAAGCATTAGAAATAGGTGAAGTTTTATCTAAGAACCATATTGATATTATAGGCGGTCAAGAAAGTTGGGAGTTAGATAGTTCCAAGATTTACGTGCCTGGTTATAAATGGTTTGGCAAACCCAGGGAGAGCATTAAAGGTAAGAGAGGAGAGGGTGGGGTAGGTTTTTTGGTAAGTGAGCCTTTACTTGATGACGTAACTATTATAAAAAAGGTTAAATGTAATGAAACCATTTGGTTGAGAATTAGGATTAGAAAAGGGACGGATTTATATATTGGATGCGTGTATTTACCTACTCAAGGCAATGTTAAGCATATATGTACTGATAGATTTAATTTGCTAGAAGAAGATATTTGCATGTTTCAGTCAAAGGGGAGAGTTTTGCTTCTGGGAGATTTTAATGCTAGGGTTGGTAAAAGTAACGATTTAGACGATGTAATTGGCATGTTTGGGGAAGCTTCTTGCAATAGTAATGGTAAGTTGCTCATTGAACTACTACAGAATTGTAATTTAGTGATATGTAATGGAAGAACAATGCTGAAGGATCCACAGTGGACCCGAGTCCAAAATCGTTTAGGCCATAAATCAATTATTGATTATATCATTACTGATAGAGCTTTGATGAAAGAATCGAGTAATGTTTTTGTAGATAGTACAGATATAGGTTCGTCAGACCATTACTTAGTGTGGTTTGAATTAGGAAGGAATTTTGGTAAGAGTAGGAAAAAAGCAAGGCGCATTTTGTATAAATGGCGAATAGATAGATTACAAGATGAAGAGACAAGGAATGAATACCAGGATGAACTTGGTCTTCATGCCAACGATTTTTTTTCAAACTTTAGACGATTTATGTCGTGAAAAGGTTGTTGAAGAGGAGTTAGTTCGTAGAATGGCAAGTAAGTGGGAAAAAGTGGTAGATAAAGCGGCTTCAAAAGCATTGGGTCGTAAGCTTATTATTTGTGGTAGATCAGTTAATTGGTGGGATGAAGAGCTTCGTCAGCTTGTGAAGGATCGTAGAACTTGTTTTGCGCAAGGTTTAGATAATGACAGCAATTGGAATGATTACTTAAAAATACGTAAGGAATTAAAACAGAAAATTAGGGAAAAAAAGAAGATTTGTAGAGAGGAATTAATGGATAATGTAAATAGTAACTATAGGAAGAATATTAAAGCTTTCTGGAAGTTTGTTAATGGGTCAATTAAATCTAGTGCTAAGAATAAGATTGAAACATTGACTGATGATAGTGGCAATAGTGTCTCTAGTCATGCAGGTAAGGTCAAAATTCTAAAATCACACTATAGGAAATTGGGAACTGAACTGGATGTGAAATCCTTTGATGATTCATGGAAGGAGGAAGTATCTAATTCAGTTAAAGATTTTGAATCAATGTCTTTTCGGGATTCACATTCCAATGGAGTGCTGGATCAACCGATAACTTTGGCTGAGGTGAGTCATGTAGTCAAGGCTATTAAAAATAACAAATCTGCTGGATCTGACGGTATTGTCGGTGAGCTAATTAAATATGGAGGTGAGCCTATGTGTGAAATGTTGTTAGCATTGTTTAATTTAGTTTGGGACAGTGAGTACGCACCCAGTTATTGGAGGGAGGGCCTAATAGTTAGCCTGTTTAAGAAAGGGGATAGGGAGGACCCTGGTAATTATAGAGGTATAACCCTTCTGAATGTAGTAGGTAAGTTGTATAGTAGGGTGATCAACAATCGTCTGCTAAAGCATTTAGAATTAAACCATCTGTTGCATGAAGGGCAGGGAGGTTTTAGAATGGGAAGGTCTTGCATTGATAATATTTTTTCCCTTAGTGAATTGATTCAGGGCCGCATTAGAGAGGGTAAATCCACTTTTTCTTTTTTTCTTGATGTTAAGAAAGCCTATGACACAGTATGGAGGGATGGGTTGTGGTACAAAATGTGGGAAATGGGTATCAAAGGTAAGTTGTGGAGGGTGGTTAGGTCTTTGTATGCAAATAATAGAAGCCGTGTCTTTTTGGAAGGCAAGTCTTCTGAATTTTTTTCAATTAATCAGGGGGTTGCCCAAGGTTGCACACTGTCGCCCACACTGTTTTTGATTTATATCAATGGTCTGTTGAATGAGATTGAGAAATGCCCAGAGTTAGGTGTTAAATTTTCCCCCAAAAAATGTCTGGTCTTTTGTTTGCCGATGATTTTGTAGGAATAGCTGAGACCGGAAGAGCATTACAATGTTTGATAGATATTGTATATAATTATAGCAAACGTTGGCGATTTGAAGCCAATGTAAAAAAATGTGCCATTGTAATATTTTCAAAAACAGGAAGAGGATCTGGCAAGTGGGTTTGGGGTGATGAAAGCCTTCCCATTTTAGATTCCTATTGTTACCTTGGAGTTGAGTTTAGTAGTGATGGGTCATGGGATAAGCATATTAAATCCTTAATAATGCGTAATAGGCAGAAGCTAGGTGGTCTCTACCGAGTTTTGCATAATTTTTCCTTGGATTTAAGAACCCGTAGACACATTCTCATGGCTGTGTTGCGACCTAGTTTGGAATATGGCTGTGAGGTGTGGAACGCAAACAAATGCCAGGCTAAAGCTTTAGAATCCATACAGTTACGTGCCTGCAAGTATATTTTGGGGTGTTCCGTAACAACTTGTGACGAGCCTGTGCTTGCAGATTAGGGTTTGGAAACACTAAAATATAGGAGAGATTTTCGTAAACTAAAGTGGCATTATAAAATTAAGCATATGAATGATGAAAGGCTTCCATTTAAATTAGTAGCAAATGAGTGGGACAAAGTGAAGAGTAAAGGTCGCCCCAGAAAGTGTTGGCTTGCCCATGTTAATTCTTTGAGAAAAGAATTGGATCTTCAGGACAAAATCTTGGAGAGAAAACTAATCCAATAGTAATAGGCGAGGTCAGTCAAAACAACCCCACTCCAGAGTGCGTGGTCAATAGCACTGGGTGCTATGACAGTTGATTATGAGTGTTTTATTTATTTTTATTTATTTATTTATTTAGTAATAAAAACTTGCAGAATACATTGGTGAAAAGAATCGTGAGGACTGCTCCACTCAAATGGAATAAAATAGCGGATTACACGAGTGTCCTTTGTTTATGTATAAACTGTTCTGCATACATGTTGTACATGTAGGGATTCAGTGCTGAGCTGGGAGCCAGTGGTTCATTCTGTCCCCGGCATATCACTTTGCCCGTCACAGCGGCTTACTTTGATCTCTCTGATGATGGAGGACCCTCTCCATATCTGGTGAGACCTTGTCAGACATGTATTACTGTATGCAGTTCCTCGTGTCCCTCTTTCGTGCATAGTAGTAAGGTAGTCCCAAAAATTGTAATCTATGGTGCTACATGTATATTAGTGTATCTTAGACCACGTCACAAATTTAAATCCATGTTCAAAACTAGACAGAACCATACTACGCAAGTGTTCACTTCAGACTCATTGACGTATTCATGTGGTACATGTACGTGTATTACTGTATACCGTAAGACCAGACCACTTCTGCACCCGCAAAATGTTTCTCACCGTCTTTTGCAAGATGGATCTTTTGTACAACACCTAGCTAGACAGTGAGCACTCTCTTGTCGATGTTTCGGCCCTTACGGCCTTCTTCAAGAGCACTCGTGATCCTGAAGAAGGCCGTAAGGGCCGAAACGTCGACGAGAGAGTGCTCACTGTCTAGCTAAGTGTTGTACAATAGATCCATCTTGCAAAAGACACTGAGAAACATCTTGCGGGCGCAGAAGCGGTCCGGTCGTAAACGAATAGTTGTCCAATAGCCCTTGCGGCGAATGACGAACACTGCATTGGGCCTACGGTTTGCCGTTCGAGTCTCTCAGTGAGAATATCTGAAGAATGTAGTTAATATTTGCAGCATGCCTGATGTATGGGGAACGATTGATAGGTTGGTTGCCCACGATTTGCAGCCATGAGCTTCTAGAGGATTATGCGACTTGGTGAAAGAAGTCAATTGATGCAAGTTTCGTTTCCAAATCATGTTCGGTTCGTGAGTTATAAAAACTTGAACAAGTCTCAAGTGTAGTACTTTTTATCATCTTGACTGTTCTTAATGCTTGCTTGTTAAATGCTGAAGTTGTTCTTGTTTATTGTAGGGTCATATAGATTTGTCACTAGTGAACAAAAGAGGATACCATGTACCAAGGAAAGGAACTGTTCAACTGGTAAGTGTTCATATACTGTGTGTACACATACATGTATGTACATGTACACATGTAGCTATCACCTTGTGTATAATATCCAATGTCCAAGCATGGTGTCAAGGTTGCTCATTTTGTCTGTATCAATCACTTTATCTTACATGTAGTTCTGCAAAAATTTTTATCAAGCAATGTTTTATTCTAACTTTCCATATAGATTATCTTCATACTTGTATTCAGTTCTTAAAAATACCGAAAATAGTTTGTTACGAAAATTGTAAATGTTATGTGCAAAGTGTTTACATGTCATTGAGTTATTACACGTCATTCTAATTTTGGGGTATGAGTTGTTGTCAAACATGTATTTAATTGGTTTACACAGTGACAAAGGACAAAACTTATTTTGCATTCCAAGTTTTGCAGTTGGATTCAAATTTTTTGCTGTTCAGTTCATTAATTTTCATAATTTTTTTTTCCAAAACAGAAACAGTTGCTAGTTGTTTTTTGGTACGAAAATTTCCAGCAATACGATATCTTTCTTTTTTCTTTGACATAAATGTGTAATGTAAATGTATATTTACATGTATGTTCTCTTTTGTATGTCTCTTCCCCTGACTCTTATTAACTCATAAAGACCCTGTTCAATCCCAACATGACGGTGGTGAGGATATTTGTGGTCCAGTATGACCACTCAGACATGCCACCAAACACCAGCACATTCATACGCCAGAAGAACCTTTCCAGACCATCCCATTCTCCATCAACTGTAAGTTGCTCCTGACTCATGATAAGTAACTAAACTACATGTACATGTATGTGCACGTTCACTTGAGACTTATGAACGTTTTCAAGTAGTATAATTATACAGTACATGTAAGTAATATTTGCGATGAGTATATCTACATGTGCATGTAATGCATGGGGAACGATCAATAACTTGGGTACCCAGGATTTGCATCCATGAGCTTCTATATAGAGCCTTCTGCGACTCGGCAGGAGAAGTTGATTGATGTACATGTAAGCCTCATCTCTGTATCATGTTTGGTTCACAAGTTTAATAAACTTTAATGTGTCTCAAGTGAACGCGCACGTACATGTAGTATACATGTATAGCAATTTAATGTGTAAATGTCAAATTATTAGCACTGAACAAGCTGGAAATGATGATTTAGAGCTTACATGTCTTCCATGCAAATGTTGGAGTATAAAAAACATGCACATACACTGTACATGTGTATACACATTGTTTGTAAACTTGTGACTCTCAGGTTTTTCAATAACCTTTCTTTATTTCTTGACCTGTTTAATCTCAAAGCATGTAACAAGATTTGTGTCCCATACCGTGTGTACGTATGTGTGTTGTGGGCACCTTCCCGTTTCGGATTCAAAAATTTTCTAATTATTTTCAAACATTTGAACATGCAGGTCTAGTAAAATCAATACAGTAAAGTGCTAGCTATGGTCCTGTATTTTTATTTTCTTTCTTCTACTTGTGCTCTTCTTTATTGCCTTATACCATTTTAAGTATGTTTTTGTAATCCTTTGTTTGAGCAGAAGGAAGTTCTTCCATCATTGCATTACCTCATTCATCTCAGGTCAGTAAACAAGTACTTGAAGAATGCATTGCTCATACTGTATGTTAGATTAGACATTGGTCTGTGTGTCTGTAACTAAGGAATGAAATGGTATATCGTATAACGATGGCGGGAGAAAAACTTGGGTGAATCTGGGAAATTCAAACCGATTCACCAAGGTTTTTGCCCATCCAATTTTTCACTTTGAAAAATTTGCACAAGTTTGATTATGATACTGGCTACTGCAAACACACGCACCATTTCACACCCCCCGCACATGATGATTCAAACTGATGGTTTATGATTTACTAAATTAAGTGCAAAGGATTAATTGGTTAAAGGCTTCGGCAGCATATTTTGTTGACAAAGAAAAAGAGAGTTCATTGCAATTTGGCAAGGTTTTCCCTTTGCCAATGTTCATTTATGCCTCCACTTGCCCAGAGTTTTCTCCGCCAAATTCCTAACGTGACCAATTTGCGAAGTTTTCCCCTGCCACTGTTTTACACACTACACTGTATATATTCTTGAATCTGCGCATGCGTGGATTTCTGGCCGTTTGGTGAGTAACTACTCGTGGTTATTTTGCCTTGCTGCTGCTTTCGTCTCGCCATTTTCACTTCAGAAAGACGTTCATCGACTCATCATCACCTGTGACTTCTACCTTGGACCGGACACCGCTGGAATCCTCGACGTCTAGCTACGTATCGTATATTAATATTTAAAATTCAAATATTTTGGTGCATGTGTACACATTGTAATGCTGTTCACTCAGAGTGGGAGCGTTTACCCGACGTCGAGGATGGTTGGTCCATTGTAGAAGATAGCAGGAAACAAAATTTTTTGTTAGTTTTCGGAGTAAAAGACTCCACATCGTTGGTAGAGTTTAAAATAGCATGCGGCGACATAGGGTTAAATTGGCTTGTTTCGAGAGCGTGTATCCGTAGGCTTGGGAATCATATGAGAATCAATGTAAGGGAAAAGTTTTCCAGGCTCCTTACCCGTGAGTATATAAGTAAATTATCTAGGCTTATGCGCATGAAGTACGGGTGGCGTTGTGTGTACGATAAATTGCATGTAGACGCTAATAAAGTAAACAAAACGTGTGATAATATAAAGTTAAGTAATCGATACAGTGTGCTGCAGGATGAGGATAGTCTTCAGTGTGTTAGAGCCCCAGAAATACTGGGTAAGAGTCCAATTTGTGAGGTAAGTCAAATTAGCGAGTCTGTAACAAAAATTAAACACAGGGGTTTAAGAATTGGAACTTGGAATTTTCAAGGATTATGTAGTGACAGGAAAGCATTAGAAATAGGTGAAGTTTTATCTAAGAACCATATTGATATTATAGGCGGTCAAGAAAGTTGGGAGTTAGATAGTTCCAAGATTTACGTGCCTGGTTATAAATGGTTTGGCAAACCCAGGGAGAGCATTAAAGGTAAGAGAGGAGAGGGTGGGGTAGGTTTTTTGGTAAGTGAGCCTTTACTTGATGACGTAACTATTATAAAAAAGGTTAAATGTAATGAAACCATTTGGTTGAGAATTAGGATTAGAAAAGGGACGGATTTATATATTGGATGCGTGTATTTACCTACTCAAGGCAATGTTAAGCATATATGTACTGATAGATTTAATTTGCTAGAAGAAGATATTTGCATGTTTCAGTCAAAGGGGAGAGTTTTGCTTCTGGGAGATTTTAATGCTAGGGTTGGTAAAAGTAACGATTTAGACGATGTAATTGGCATGTTTGGGGAAGCTTCTTGCAATAGTAATGGTAAGTTGCTCATTGAACTACTACAGAATTGTAATTTAGTGATATGTAATGGAAGAACAATGCTGAAGGATCCACAGTGGACCCGAGTCCAAAATCGTTTAGGCCATAAATCAATTATTGATTATATCATTACTGATAGAGCTTTGATGAAAGAATCGAGTAATGTTTTTGTAGATAGTACAGATATAGGTTCGTCAGACCATTACTTAGTGTGGTTTGAATTAGGAAGGAATTTTGGTAAGAGTAGGAAAAAAGCAAGGCGCATTTTGTATAAATGGCGAATAGATAGATTACAAGATGAAGAGACAAGGAATGAATACCAGGATGAACTTGGTCTTCATGCCAACGATTTTTTTTCAAACTTTAGACGATTTATGTCGTGAAAAGGTTGTTGAAGAGGAGTTAGTTCGTAGAATGGCAAGTAAGTGGGAAAAAGTGGTAGATAAAGCGGCTTCAAAAGCATTGGGTCGTAAGCTTATTATTTGTGGTAGATCAGTTAATTGGTGGGATGAAGAGCTTCGTCAGCTTGTGAAGGATCGTAGAACTTGTTTTGCGCAAGGTTTAGATAATGACAGCAATTGGAATGATTACTTAAAAATACGTAAGGAATTAAAACAGAAAATTAGGGAAAAAAAGAAGATTTGTAGAGAGGAATTAATGGATAATGTAAATAGTAACTATAGGAAGAATATTAAAGCTTTCTGGAAGTTTGTTAATGGGTCAATTAAATCTAGTGCTAAGAATAAGATTGAAACATTGACTGATGATAGTGGCAATAGTGTCTCTAGTCATGCAGGTAAGGTCAAAATTCTAAAATCACACTATAGGAAATTGGGAACTGAACTGGATGTGAAATCCTTTGATGATTCATGGAAGGAGGAAGTATCTAATTCAGTTAAAGATTTTGAATCAATGTCTTTTCGGGATTCACATTCCAATGGAGTGCTGGATCAACCGATAACTTTGGCTGAGGTGAGTCATGTAGTCAAGGCTATTAAAAATAACAAATCTGCTGGATCTGACGGTATTGTCGGTGAGCTAATTAAATATGGAGGTGAGCCTATGTGTGAAATGTTGTTAGCATTGTTTAATTTAGTTTGGGACAGTGAGTACGCACCCAGTTATTGGAGGGAGGGCCTAATAGTTAGCCTGTTTAAGAAAGGGGATAGGGAGGACCCTGGTAATTATAGAGGTATAACCCTTCTGAATGTAGTAGGTAAGTTGTATAGTAGGGTGATCAACAATCGTCTGCTAAAGCATTTAGAATTAAACCATCTGTTGCATGAAGGGCAGGGAGGTTTTAGAATGGGAAGGTCTTGCATTGATAATATTTTTTCCCTTAGTGAATTGATTCAGGGCCGCATTAGAGAGGGTAAATCCACTTTTTCTTTTTTTCTTGATGTTAAGAAAGCCTATGACACAGTATGGAGGGATGGGTTGTGGTACAAAATGTGGGAAATGGGTATCAAAGGTAAGTTGTGGAGGGTGGTTAGGTCTTTGTATGCAAATAATAGAAGCCGTGTCTTTTTGGAAGGCAAGTCTTCTGAATTTTTTTCAATTAATCAGGGGGTTGCCCAAGGTTGCACACTGTCGCCCACACTGTTTTTGATTTATATCAATGGTCTGTTGAATGAGATTGAGAAATGCCCAGAGTTAGGTGTTAAATTTTCCCCCAAAAAATGTCTGGTCTTTTGTTTGCCGATGATTTTGTAGGAATAGCTGAGACCGGAAGAGCATTACAATGTTTGATAGATATTGTATATAATTATAGCAAACGTTGGCGATTTGAAGCCAATGTAAAAAAATGTGCCATTGTAATATTTTCAAAAACAGGAAGAGGATCTGGCAAGTGGGTTTGGGGTGATGAAAGCCTTCCCATTTTAGATTCCTATTGTTACCTTGGAGTTGAGTTTAGTAGTGATGGGTCATGGGATAAGCATATTAAATCCTTAATAATGCGTAATAGGCAGAAGCTAGGTGGTCTCTACCGAGTTTTGCATAATTTTTCCTTGGATTTAAGAACCCGTAGACACATTCTCATGGCTGTGTTGCGACCTAGTTTGGAATATGGCTGTGAGGTGTGGAACGCAAACAAATGCCAGGCTAAAGCTTTAGAATCCATACAGTTACGTGCCTGCAAGTATATTTTGGGGTGTTCCGTAACAACTTGTGACGAGCCTGTGCTTGCAGATTAGGGTTTGGAAACACTAAAATATAGGAGAGATTTTCGTAAACTAAAGTGGCATTATAAAATTAAGCATATGAATGATGAAAGGCTTCCATTTAAATTAGTAGCAAATGAGTGGGACAAAGTGAAGAGTAAAGGTCGCCCCAGAAAGTGTTGGCTTGCCCATGTTAATTCTTTGAGAAAAGAATTGGATCTTCAGGACAAAATCTTGGAGAGAAAACTAATCCAATAGTAATAGGCGAGGTCAGTCAAAACAACCCCACTCCAGAGTGCGTGGTCAATAGCACTGGGTGCTATGACAGTTGATTATGAGTGTTTTATTTATTTTTATTTATTTATTTATTTAGTAATAAAAACTTGCAGAATACATTGGTGAAAAGAATCGTGAGGACTGCTCCACTCAAATGGAATAAAATAGCGGATTACACGAGTGTCCTTTGTTTATGTATAAACTGTTCTGCATACATGTTGTACATGTAGGGATTCAGTGCTGAGCTGGGAGCCAGTGGTTCATTCTGTCCCCGGCATATCACTTTGCCCGTCACAGCGGCTTACTTTGATCTCTCTGATGATGGAGGACCCTCTCCATATCTGGTGAGACCTTGTCAGACATGTATTACTGTATGCAGTTCCTCGTGTCCCTCTTTCGTGCATAGTAGTAAGGTAGTCCCAAAAATTGTAATCTATGGTGCTACATGTATATTAGTGTATCTTAGACCACGTCACAAATTTAAATCCATGTTCAAAACTAGACAGAACCATACTACGCAAGTGTTCACTTCAGACTCATTGACGTATTCATGTGGTACATGTACGTGTATTACTGTATACCGTAAGACCAGACCACTTCTGCACCCGCAAAATGTTTCTCACCGTCTTTTGCAAGATGGATCTTTTGTACAACACCTAGCTAGACAGTGAGCACTCTCTTGTCGATGTTTCGGCCCTTACGGCCTTCTTCAAGAGCACTCGTGATCCTGAAGAAGGCCGTAAGGGCCGAAACGTCGACGAGAGAGTGCTCACTGTCTAGCTACGTGTTGTACAATAGATCCATCTTGCAAAAGACACTGAGAAACATCTTGCGGGCGCAGAAGCGGTCCGGTCGTAAACGAATAGTTGTCCAATAGCCCTTGCGGCGAATGACGAACACTGCATTGGGCCTACGGTTTGCCGTTCGAGTCTCTCAGTGAGAATATCTGAAGAATGTAGTTAATATTTGCAGCATGCCTGATGTATGGGGAACGATTGATAGGTTGGTTGCCCACGATTTGCAGCCATGAGCTTCTAGAGGATTATGCGACTTGGTGAAAGAAGTCAATTGATGCAAGTTTCGTTTCCAAATCATGTTCGGTTCGTGAGTTATAAAAACTTGAACAAGTCTCAAGCGTAGTACTTTTTATCATCTTGACTGTTCTTAATGCTTGCTTGTTAAATGCTGAAGTTGTTCTTGTTTATTGTAGGGTCATATAGATTTGTCACTAGTGAACAAAAGAGGATACCATGTACCAAGGAAAGGAACTGTTCAACTGGTAAGTGTTCATATACTGTGTGTACACATACATGTATGTACATGTACACATGTAGCTATCACCTTGTGTATAATATCCAATGTCCAAGCATGGTGTCAAGGTTGCTCATTTTGTCTGTATCAATCACTTTATCTTACATGTAGTTCTGCAAAAATTTTTATCAAGCAATGTTTTATTCTAACTTTCCATATAGATTATCTTCATACTTGTATTCAGTTCTTAAAAATACCGAAAATAGTTTGTTACGAAAATTGTAAATGTTATGTGCAAAGTGTTTACATGTCATTGAGTTATTACACGTCATTCTAATTTTGGGGTATGAGTTGTTGTCAAACATGTATTTAATTGGTTTACACAGTGACAAAGGACAAAACTTATTTTGCATTCCAAGTTTTGCAGTTGGATTCAAATTTTTTGCTGTTCAGTTCATTAATTTTCATAATTTTTTTTTCCAAAACAGAAACAGTTGCTAGTTGTTTTTTGGTACGAAAATTTCCAGCAATACGATATCTTTCTTTTTTCTTTGACATAAATGTGTAATGTAAATGTATATTTACATGTATGTTCTCTTTTGTATGTCTCTTCCCCTGACTCTTATTAACTCATAAAGACCCTGTTCAATCCCAACATGACGGTGGTGAGGATATTTGTGGTCCAGTATGACCACTCAGACATGCCACCAAACACCAGCACATTCATACGCCAGAAGAACCTTTCCAGACCATCCCATTCTCCATCAACTGTAAGTTGCTCCTGACTCATGATAAGTAACTAAACTACATGTACATGTATGTGCACGTTCACTTGAGACTTATGAACGTTTTCAAGTAGTATAATTATACAGTACATGTAAGTAATATTTGCGATGAGTATATCTACATGTGCATGTAATGCATGGGGAACGATCAATAACTTGGGTACCCAGGATTTGCATCCATGAGCTTCTATATAGAGCCTTCTGCGACTCGGCAGGAGAAGTTGATTGATGTACATGTAAGCCTCATCTCTGTATCATGTTTGGTTCACAAGTTTAATAAACTTTAATGTGTCTCAAGTGAACGCGCACGTACATGTAGTATACATGTATAGCAATTTAATGTGTAAATGTCAAATTATTAGCACTGAACAAGCTGGAAATGATGATTTAGAGCTTACATGTCTTCCATGCAAATGTTGGAGTATAAAAAACATGCACATACACTGTACATGTGTATACACATTGTTTGTAAACTTGTGACTCTCAGGTTTTTCAATAACCTTTCTTTATTTCTTGACCTGTTTAATCTCAAAGCATGTAACAAGATTTGTGTCCCATACCGTGTGTACGTATGTGTGTTGTGGGCACCTTCCCGTTTCGGATTCAAAAATTTTCTAATTATTTTCAAACATTTGAACATGCAGGTCTAGTAAAATCAATACAGTAAAGTGCTAGCTATGGTCCTGTATTTTTATTTTCTTTCTTCTACTTGTGCTCTTCTTTATTGCCTTATACCATTTTAAGTATGTTTTTGTAATCCTTTGTTTGAGCAGAAGGAAGTTCTTCCATCATTGCATTACCTCATTCATCTCAGGTCAGTAAACAAGTACTTGAAGAATGCATTGCTCATACTGTATGTTAGATTAGACATTGGTCTGTGTGTCTGTAACTAAGGAATGAAATGGTATATCGTATAACGATGGCGGGAGAAAAACTTGGGTGAATCTGGGAAATTCAAACCGATTCACCAAGGTTTTTGCCCATCCAATTTTTCACTTTGAAAAATTTGCACAAGTTTGATTATGATACTGGCTACTGCAAACACACGCACCATTTCACACCCCCCGCACATGATGATTCAAACTGATGGTTTATGATTTACTAAATTAAGTGCAAAGGATTAATTGGTTAAAGGCTTCGGCAGCATATTTTGTTGACAAAGAAAAAGAGAGTTCATTGCAATTTGGCAAGGTTTTCCCTTTGCCAATGTTCATTTATGCCTCCACTTGCCCAGAGTTTTCTCCGCCAAATTCCTAACGTGACCAATTTGCGAAGTTTTCCCCTGCCACTGTTTTACACACTACACTGTATATATTCTTGAATCTGCGCATGCGTGGATTTCTGGCCGTTTGGTGAGTAACTACTCGTGGTTATTTTGCCTTGCTGCTGCTTTCGTCTCGCCATTTTCACTTCAGAAAGACGTTCATCGACTCATCATCACCTGTGACTTCTACCTTGGACCGGACACCGCTGGAATCCTCGACGTCTAGCTACGTATCGTATATTAATATTTAAAATTCAAATATTTTGGTGCATGTGTACACATTGTAATGCTGTTCACTCAGAGTGGGAGCGTTTACCCGACGTCGAGGATGGTTGGTCCATTGTAGAAGATAGCAGGAAACAAAATTTTTTGTTAGTTTTCGGAGTAAAAGACTCCACATCGTTGGTAGAGTTTAAAATAGCATGCGGCGACATAGGGTTAAATTGGCTTGTTTCGAGAGCGTGTATCCGTAGGCTTGGGAATCATATGAGAATCAATGTAAGGGAAAAGTTTTCCAGGCTCCTTACCCGTGAGTATATAAGTAAATTATCTAGGCTTATGCGCATGAAGTACGGGTGGCGTTGTGTGTACGATAAATTGCATGTAGACGCTAATAAAGTAAACAAAACGTGTGATAATATAAAGTTAAGTAATCGATACAGTGTGCTGCAGGATGAGGATAGTCTTCAGTGTGTTAGAGCCCCAGAAATACTGGGTAAGAGTCCAATTTGTGAGGTAAGTCAAATTAGCGAGTCTGTAACAAAAATTAAACACAGGGGTTTAAGAATTGGAACTTGGAATTTTCAAGGATTATGTAGTGACAGGAAAGCATTAGAAATAGGTGAAGTTTTATCTAAGAACCATATTGATATTATAGGCGGTCAAGAAAGTTGGGAGTTAGATAGTTCCAAGATTTACGTGCCTGGTTATAAATGGTTTGGCAAACCCAGGGAGAGCATTAAAGGTAAGAGAGGAGAGGGTGGGGTAGGTTTTTTGGTAAGTGAGCCTTTACTTGATGACGTAACTATTATAAAAAAGGTTAAATGTAATGAAACCATTTGGTTGAGAATTAGGATTAGAAAAGGGACGGATTTATATATTGGATGCGTGTATTTACCTACTCAAGGCAATGTTAAGCATATATGTACTGATAGATTTAATTTGCTAGAAGAAGATATTTGCATGTTTCAGTCAAAGGGGAGAGTTTTGCTTCTGGGAGATTTTAATGCTAGGGTTGGTAAAAGTAACGATTTAGACGATGTAATTGGCATGTTTGGGGAAGCTTCTTGCAATAGTAATGGTAAGTTGCTCATTGAACTACTACAGAATTGTAATTTAGTGATATGTAATGGAAGAACAATGCTGAAGGATCCACAGTGGACCCGAGTCCAAAATCGTTTAGGCCATAAATCAATTATTGATTATATCATTACTGATAGAGCTTTGATGAAAGAATCGAGTAATGTTTTTGTAGATAGTACAGATATAGGTTCGTCAGACCATTACTTAGTGTGGTTTGAATTAGGAAGGAATTTTGGTAAGAGTAGGAAAAAAGCAAGGCGCATTTTGTATAAATGGCGAATAGATAGATTACAAGATGAAGAGACAAGGAATGAATACCAGGATGAACTTGGTCTTCATGCCAACGATTTTTTTTCAAACTTTAGACGATTTATGTCGTGAAAAGGTTGTTGAAGAGGAGTTAGTTCGTAGAATGGCAAGTAAGTGGGAAAAAGTGGTAGATAAAGCGGCTTCAAAAGCATTGGGTCGTAAGCTTATTATTTGTGGTAGATCAGTTAATTGGTGGGATGAAGAGCTTCGTCAGCTTGTGAAGGATCGTAGAACTTGTTTTGCGCAAGGTTTAGATAATGACAGCAATTGGAATGATTACTTAAAAATACGTAAGGAATTAAAACAGAAAATTAGGGAAAAAAAGAAGATTTGTAGAGAGGAATTAATGGATAATGTAAATAGTAACTATAGGAAGAATATTAAAGCTTTCTGGAAGTTTGTTAATGGGTCAATTAAATCTAGTGCTAAGAATAAGATTGAAACATTGACTGATGATAGTGGCAATAGTGTCTCTAGTCATGCAGGTAAGGTCAAAATTCTAAAATCACACTATAGGAAATTGGGAACTGAACTGGATGTGAAATCCTTTGATGATTCATGGAAGGAGGAAGTATCTAATTCAGTTAAAGATTTTGAATCAATGTCTTTTCGGGATTCACATTCCAATGGAGTGCTGGATCAACCGATAACTTTGGCTGAGGTGAGTCATGTAGTCAAGGCTATTAAAAATAACAAATCTGCTGGATCTGACGGTATTGTCGGTGAGCTAATTAAATATGGAGGTGAGCCTATGTGTGAAATGTTGTTAGCATTGTTTAATTTAGTTTGGGACAGTGAGTACGCACCCAGTTATTGGAGGGAGGGCCTAATAGTTAGCCTGTTTAAGAAAGGGGATAGGGAGGACCCTGGTAATTATAGAGGTATAACCCTTCTGAATGTAGTAGGTAAGTTGTATAGTAGGGTGATCAACAATCGTCTGCTAAAGCATTTAGAATTAAACCATCTGTTGCATGAAGGGCAGGGAGGTTTTAGAATGGGAAGGTCTTGCATTGATAATATTTTTTCCCTTAGTGAATTGATTCAGGGCCGCATTAGAGAGGGTAAATCCACTTTTTCTTTTTTTCTTGATGTTAAGAAAGCCTATGACACAGTATGGAGGGATGGGTTGTGGTACAAAATGTGGGAAATGGGTATCAAAGGTAAGTTGTGGAGGGTGGTTAGGTCTTTGTATGCAAATAATAGAAGCCGTGTCTTTTTGGAAGGCAAGTCTTCTGAATTTTTTTCAATTAATCAGGGGGTTGCCCAAGGTTGCACACTGTCGCCCACACTGTTTTTGATTTATATCAATGGTCTGTTGAATGAGATTGAGAAATGCCCAGAGTTAGGTGTTAAATTTTCCCCCAAAAAATGTCTGGTCTTTTGTTTGCCGATGATTTTGTAGGAATAGCTGAGACCGGAAGAGCATTACAATGTTTGATAGATATTGTATATAATTATAGCAAACGTTGGCGATTTGAAGCCAATGTAAAAAAATGTGCCATTGTAATATTTTCAAAAACAGGAAGAGGATCTGGCAAGTGGGTTTGGGGTGATGAAAGCCTTCCCATTTTAGATTCCTATTGTTACCTTGGAGTTGAGTTTAGTAGTGATGGGTCATGGGATAAGCATATTAAATCCTTAATAATGCGTAATAGGCAGAAGCTAGGTGGTCTCTACCGAGTTTTGCATAATTTTTCCTTGGATTTAAGAACCCGTAGACACATTCTCATGGCTGTGTTGCGACCTAGTTTGGAATATGGCTGTGAGGTGTGGAACGCAAACAAATGCCAGGCTAAAGCTTTAGAATCCATACAGTTACGTGCCTGCAAGTATATTTTGGGGTGTTCCGTAACAACTTGTGACGAGCCTGTGCTTGCAGATTAGGGTTTGGAAACACTAAAATATAGGAGAGATTTTCGTAAACTAAAGTGGCATTATAAAATTAAGCATATGAATGATGAAAGGCTTCCATTTAAATTAGTAGCAAATGAGTGGGACAAAGTGAAGAGTAAAGGTCGCCCCAGAAAGTGTTGGCTTGCCCATGTTAATTCTTTGAGAAAAGAATTGGATCTTCAGGACAAAATCTTGGAGAGAAAACTAATCCAATAGTAATAGGCGAGGTCAGTCAAAACAACCCCACTCCAGAGTGCGTGGTCAATAGCACTGGGTGCTATGACAGTTGATTATGAGTGTTTTATTTATTTTTATTTATTTATTTATTTAGTAATAAAAACTTGCAGAATACATTGGTGAAAAGAATCGTGAGGACTGCTCCACTCAAATGGAATAAAATAGCGGATTACACGAGTGTCCTTTGTTTATGTATAAACTGTTCTGCATACATGTTGTACATGTAGGGATTCAGTGCTGAGCTGGGAGCCAGTGGTTCATTCTGTCCCCGGCATATCACTTTGCCCGTCACAGCGGCTTACTTTGATCTCTCTGATGATGGAGGACCCTCTCCATATCTGGTGAGACCTTGTCAGACATGTATTACTGTATGCAGTTCCTCGTGTCCCTCTTTCGTGCATAGTAGTAAGGTAGTCCCAAAAATTGTAATCTATGGTGCTACATGTATATTAGTGTATCTTAGACCACGTCACAAATTTAAATCCATGTTCAAAACTAGACAGAACCATACTACGCAAGTGTTCACTTCAGACTCATTGACGTATTCATGTGGTACATGTACGTGTATTACTGTATACCGTAAGACCAGACCACTTCTGCACCCGCAAAATGTTTCTCACCGTCTTTTGCAAGATGGATCTTTTGTACAACACCTAGCTAGACAGTGAGCACTCTCTTGTCGATGTTTCGGCCCTTACGGCCTTCTTCAAGAGCACTCGTGATCCTGAAGAAGGCCGTAAGGGCCGAAACGTCGACGAGAGAGTGCTCACTGTCTAGCTAAGTGTTGTACAATAGATCCATCTTGCAAAAGACACTGAGAAACATCTTGCGGGCGCAGAAGCGGTCCGGTCGTAAACGAATAGTTGTCCAATAGCCCTTGCGGCGAATGACGAACACTGCATTGGGCCTACGGTTTGCCGTTCGAGTCTCTCAGTGAGAATATCTGAAGAATGTAGTTAATATTTGCAGCATGCCTGATGTATGGGGAACGATTGATAGGTTGGTTGCCCACGATTTGCAGCCATGAGCTTCTAGAGGATTATGCGACTTGGTGAAAGAAGTCAATTGATGCAAGTTTCGTTTCCAAATCATGTTCGGTTCGTGAGTTATAAAAACTTGAACAAGTCTCAAGTGTAGTACTTTTTATCATCTTGACTGTTCTTAATGCTTGCTTGTTAAATGCTGAAGTTGTTCTTGTTTATTGTAGGGTCATATAGATTTGTCACTAGTGAACAAAAGAGGATACCATGTACCAAGGAAAGGAACTGTTCAACTGGTAAGTGTTCATATACTGTGTGTACACATACATGTATGTACATGTACACATGTAGCTATCACCTTGTGTATAATATCCAATGTCCAAGCATGGTGTCAAGGTTGCTCATTTTGTCTGTATCAATCACTTTATCTTACATGTAGTTCTGCAAAAATTTTTATCAAGCAATGTTTTATTCTAACTTTCCATATAGATTATCTTCATACTTGTATTCAGTTCTTAAAAATACCGAAAATAGTTTGTTACGAAAATTGTAAATGTTATGTGCAAAGTGTTTACATGTCATTGAGTTATTACACGTCATTCTAATTTTGGGGTATGAGTTGTTGTCAAACATGTATTTAATTGGTTTACACAGTGACAAAGGACAAAACTTATTTTGCATTCCAAGTTTTGCAGTTGGATTCAAATTTTTTGCTGTTCAGTTCATTAATTTTCATAATTTTTTTTTCCAAAACAGAAACAGTTGCTAGTTGTTTTTTGGTACGAAAATTTCCAGCAATACGATATCTTTCTTTTTTCTTTGACATAAATGTGTAATGTAAATGTATATTTACATGTATGTTCTCTTTTGTATGTCTCTTCCCCTGACTCTTATTAACTCATAAAGACCCTGTTCAATCCCAACATGACGGTGGTGAGGATATTTGTGGTCCAGTATGACCACTCAGACATGCCACCAAACACCAGCACATTCATACGCCAGAAGAACCTTTCCAGACCATCCCATTCTCCATCAACTGTAAGTTGCTCCTGACTCATGATAAGTAACTAAACTACATGTACATGTATGTGCACGTTCACTTGAGACTTATGAACGTTTTCAAGTAGTATAATTATACAGTACATGTAAGTAATATTTGCGATGAGTATATCTACATGTGCATGTAATGCATGGGGAACGATCAATAACTTGGGTACCCAGGATTTGCATCCATGAGCTTCTATATAGAGCCTTCTGCGACTCGGCAGGAGAAGTTGATTGATGTACATGTAAGCCTCATCTCTGTATCATGTTTGGTTCACAAGTTTAATAAACTTTAATGTGTCTCAAGTGAACGCGCACGTACATGTAGTATACATGTATAGCAATTTAATGTGTAAATGTCAAATTATTAGCACTGAACAAGCTGGAAATGATGATTTAGAGCTTACATGTCTTCCATGCAAATGTTGGAGTATAAAAAACATGCACATACACTGTACATGTGTATACACATTGTTTGTAAACTTGTGACTCTCAGGTTTTTCAATAACCTTTCTTTATTTCTTGACCTGTTTAATCTCAAAGCATGTAACAAGATTTGTGTCCCATACCGTGTGTACGTATGTGTGTTGTGGGCACCTTCCCGTTTCGGATTCAAAAATTTTCTAATTATTTTCAAACATTTGAACATGCAGGTCTAGTAAAATCAATACAGTAAAGTGCTAGCTATGGTCCTGTATTTTTATTTTCTTTCTTCTACTTGTGCTCTTCTTTATTGCCTTATACCATTTTAAGTATGTTTTTGTAATCCTTTGTTTGAGCAGAAGGAAGTTCTTCCATCATTGCATTACCTCATTCATCTCAGGTCAGTAAACAAGTACTTGAAGAATGCATTGCTCATACTGTATGTTAGATTAGACATTGGTCTGTGTGTCTGTAACTAAGGAATGAAATGGTATATCGTATAACGATGGCGGGAGAAAAACTTGGGTGAATCTGGGAAATTCAAACCGATTCACCAAGGTTTTTGCCCATCCAATTTTTCACTTTGAAAAATTTGCACAAGTTTGATTATGATACTGGCTACTGCAAACACACGCACCATTTCACACCCCCCGCACATGATGATTCAAACTGATGGTTTATGATTTACTAAATTAAGTGCAAAGGATTAATTGGTTAAAGGCTTCGGCAGCATATTTTGTTGACAAAGAAAAAGAGAGTTCATTGCAATTTGGCAAGGTTTTCCCTTTGCCAATGTTCATTTATGCCTCCACTTGCCCAGAGTTTTCTCCGCCAAATTCCTAACGTGACCAATTTGCGAAGTTTTCCCCTGCCACTGTTTTACACACTACACTGTATATATTCTTGAATCTGCGCATGCGTGGATTTCTGGCCGTTTGGTGAGTAACTACTCGTGGTTATTTTGCCTTGCTGCTGCTTTCGTCTCGCCATTTTCACTTCAGAAAGACGTTCATCGACTCATCATCACCTGTGACTTCTACCTTGGACCGGACACCGCTGGAATCCTCGACGTCTAGCTACGTATCGTATATTAATATTTAAAATTCAAATATTTTGGTGCATGTGTACACATTGTAATGCTGTTAACTCAGAGTGGGAGCGTTTACCCGACGTCGAGGATGGTTGGTCCATTGTAGAAGATAGCAGGAAACAAAATTTTTTGTTAGTTTTCGGAGTAAAAGACTCCACATCGTTGGTAGAGTTTAAAATAGCATGCGGCGACATAGGGTTAAATTGGCTTGTTTCGAGAGCGTGTATCCGTAGGCTTGGGAATCATATGAGAATCAATGTAAGGGAAAAGTTTTCCAGGCTCCTTACCCGTGAGTATATAAGTAAATTATCTAGGCTTATGCGCATGAAGTACGGGTGGCGTTGTGTGTACGATAAATTGCATGTAGACGCTAATAAAGTAAACAAAACGTGTGATAATATAAAGTTAAGTAATCGATACAGTGTGCTGCAGGATGAGGATAGTCTTCAGTGTGTTAGAGCCCCAGAAATACTGGGTAAGAGTCCAATTTGTGAGGTAAGTCAAATTAGCGAGTCTGTAACAAAAATTAAACACAGGGGTTTAAGAATTGGAACTTGGAATTTTCAAGGATTATGTAGTGACAGGAAAGCATTAGAAATAGGTGAAGTTTTATCTAAGAACCATATTGATATTATAGGCG
>CAWUPZ010000011.1:0-13290 GCA_963924555.1 Crambe crambe
GTACCACATCGGCACAGAATGTTGCCAGTTCTGTCTCTATAGCCTTCCACGTGACCCTACATGCATGTATATACGTACGTATATGTCTAGTCTGACCACAATAATTGCTCACGCTTGCCCCACAATGCCCTGCATTTCACTAGTATCCATGGTCTAGCAAGCCAGCCCCCGCCATGCACATTTCAAGTAAGCTTACATTGTCACTCACGCGCTACGTGACCTTTGTTAGTCTCGCGTAGCCAGACTAAGTCAAGAGTCTGTCTATGCGAGACTACGCGCCTTTGTACGTATAACAGTGAGGAAAGGGGCCATTCATCCAGCCAACTACCCTAGGATGTTTGGACCTGGGGTCCAACCATCCTAGGAAAAAAGAAAAAAAAAAAAAAAAAAAAACAGCCACAGCCACAGCCCGTTGACCATCCGGGTTAGGGACCTAAACTACTGCTGCAACCGTGACTGTGAATATAGTGGGGGAGGGTCATCTCGACCCCCAAGCCGAATTAAGAGAGACCCTAAGATGGTACACCTATATCCACTGAAGTGTGTACCAAGCAAGCTATTTATAGTGCAAAGTGGAAGTTGGGAATGTAGTATGGAAAAACAAGATATGAATATCATTAACGACTCATTACATATTATGAATATCATTAAAATTACACATGTACATATTTGGTAAAAAGTAAAGTACATTGAAAGTATAATATATTGCACCTCATTTTGAAGCTCCTTTTGTAATGATTACAATGGCAGTAATAACATATTTACATAATGTAGCAATAAAGAGTTATACAAAGAAATGAAAACTAATTAGTAGTTCATGAATATTCATAAGAAGTAAAGTACATTGAAAGTATATTATATTGCACCTCATTTCGAAGCGCCTTTTGTAATGATTACAATGGCAGTAATAAAATACTTACATAATGTAGCAATAAAGAGTTATACAAAGAAACGAAAACTAATTAGTAGTTCATGAATATTCATAAGAAGTAAAGTACATTGAAAGAATATTATATTGCACCTCATTTCGAAGCTCCTTTTGTAATGATTACAATGGCAGTAATAACTTACTTACATAATATAGCAATAAAGAGTTATACAAAGAAATGAAAACTAATTAGTAGTTCATGAATATTCATAAGAAGTAAAGAACATTGAAAGTATATTATATTGCACCTCATTTCGAAGCTCCTTTCGTAATGATTACAATGGCAGTAATAACATACTTACATAATGTAGCAATAAAGAGTTATACAAAGAAATGAAAACTAATTAGTAGTTCATGAATATTCATGAGAAGTAAAGTACATTGAAAGTATATTATATTGCACCTCATTTCGAAGCTCCTTTTGTAATGATTACAATGGCAGTAATAAAATACTTACATAATGTAGCAATAAAGAGTTATACAAAGAAATGAAAACTAATTAGTAGTTCATGAATATTCATAAGAGGTGAAGTACATTGAAAGTGTATTATATTGCACCTCATTTCGAAGCTCCTTTTGTAATGATTACAATGGCAGTATTAACATACTTACATAATGTAGCAATAAAGAGTTATACAAAGAAATGAAAACTAATTAATAGTTCATGAATATTCATAAGAAGTAAAGTGCATTGAAAGTATATTATATTGCACCTCATTTCGAAGCTCCTTTTGTAATAATTACAATGGCAGTAATAACATACTTACATAATGTAGCAATAAAGTGGTGTACAAAGAAATGGAAACTAATTAGTAGTTCATGAATATTCATAAGAAGTAAAGTACATTGAAAGTATATTATATTGCACCTCATTTCGAAGCTCCTTTTGTAATGATTGGGGCGAGCATGAGCGAGCCCCACACTAGCGAGTCCGCGTTGAAATGTTTGTCTGTCTGTCTGTCTGTCTGTCTGTACGTCCGCGGCCACATACCGTAAATGTTTTCTTCCAATATTGCGTGTTCTCGAAATTCGGATTTCATACTCAAGCGGCGTGGACAAGCACAAGATCGCGAGAGACAGCTCCAACGCAGAACGGCTGAGCAGACAGAGGCTAGGCAAGCTATAGACAGGCCCGAACAAGCCTACGAGCGGCAGTGCCAGCGTAGGGCGACTGAGCAGGCAGAGCGTAGGCAGGCCAGACAAGAACAAGATCGCGAGCGCCCGGAGTGCCTCTGACGCAGAACGACCGAGCAGACAGAGCAGGCCAGGCGCTCTGAACCGAACCAAACAAGCCTACTTTCCCTTGAGTAAGAATGGGTACAGTCTAAGCTTCATGCTAAGCTAGCCACTACTGTATGGGTACAGTCTAAGCTTCATGCCACTACTGTACGGGTACAGTCTAAGCTTCATGCCACTACTGTACGGGTACAGTCTAAGCTTCATGCCACTACTGTATTCTGCCACTGTAGTAGTAGTAATGGGTCCTTCCCCAGCATCAAGCTCACTAAAGCTTGTGTCTCCGTTGTACGCTCGACAAACAACCCCCAGACTGTACTCCGCTGAGAACAACATGGACCCTGGTCCATACAGTTCCACTGGAGTTGCAAGGTCCTTAATCAGGTAGAAAAGATGTTGATCTCCCCTGTCATGTCAATCATGTGTGTACACTGTACAGGCTTCCTCATGTACCGTCAGCTCAGCTACAGGATGTTGCCAGTTTGTCTCTAGCCTTCCACATGACCCTCTATATATGTCTGACCACATACCGGCTCACAATCAATACTATTTGCTCATGCTCGCCCCACAATGCCATGCATTTCACTAGTTACAATGGCAGTAATAACATACTTACATAATGAAGCAATAAAGTGGTATATATACAAAGAAATGGAAACTAATTGGGGTGAGCCTGGGCGAGCCCACACTAGCGAGTCTGCGTTGAAATGTTGAAATGTTTGTCTGTCTGTCTGTTGTCCGCGGCCACATACCGTAAATGTTTTCTTCCAATATTGCGTGTTCTCGAAATTCGGATTTCACATTCAAGCGGCGTGGACAAGCACAAGATCGCGAGACAGCTCCAACGCAGAACTGCTGAGCAGACAGAGGCTAGGCAAGCTAGACAGGCCCAAACAAGCCTACGAGCGGCAGCGCCAGCGTAGGGCGACTGAGCATGCAGAGTGCAGGCAGGCAAGACAAGAACAAGATCGCGAGCGCCCGGAGTGCCTACGCAGAACGACCGAGCAAACAGAGCAGGCCGGGCGCTCTGAACCGAACCAAACAAGCCTACATTCCCTTGAGTAAGACTGGGTACAGTCTAAGCTTCATACTAAGCTAGCCACTACTGTATGGGTACAGTCTAAGCTTCATGCCACTACTGTATTCTGCCACTGTAGTCAGTAGTAATGGGTCCTTCCCCAGCATCAAGCTCACTAAACTTGTGTCTCCGTTGTATATACGCTCGACAAACAACTCCCCAGACTGTACTCCGCTGAGAACAACATGGACCCTGGTCCATACAGTTCCACTGGAGTTGCAAGGTTCTTAATCAGGTAGAAAAGCTGTTGATCTCCCCTGTCATGTCAATCATGAGTGTGTACACTGTACAGGCTTCCTCATGCACCGCCAGCTCAGCTACAGGATGTTGCCAGTTTTGTCTCTAGCCTTCCTTGTGACCCTCTATATATGTCTGACCGCATACCAGCCCACAATCAATACTATTTGCTCATGCTCGCCCCACAATGCCATGCATTTCACTAGTTATATATACTCCATGCAGCCTTGTGGTTGTGATTAATCCTAAATTGCAAAGAATATCATACAACTTGCGTGCCCCTAGTGCATTAGTGCACTCGTACATCCCCTATACATACACTCCTCAGAAGCATGCAGTACATATTGAATGCAACAGGAATAACAAACATTTTGTCAAACTAGCAGTTCTGTTTTTACAGTGCATGGGGGTGGAGCCAACTATATTATATCAATCACATTCATAGTCATACTTCCAGTGTTTCCCTCCTTATTAGTAACATCATGCATTTGTGGCGTCTTTTGTGTCTCCCTCCAGCTCCACCTTGGAGTCAGGCTACAGTGGAGGAGGTGTGCTGATGCTCCAGTGGGGATGAGCAGAGTACAAGCCATAGTAGTGGGGGAAAAGGTGTATTTGGGAGGAGGGAGTATCACTGACATAGGTAATGCTAACAAGGTATTCCAGTACAATAGGAGAGAAGACACATGGAGCACCCTACCTCACTGCCCTGTGAGATTGTTTGGTATGGCACACTTCATGGGCAGGATTATCACTGTGGGTGGTGTGAACCTACAGAACTGTGCCTTTAGCAAAATGTATGCACTAAGAGAGGATTCCCAGCGATGGGAGGAGTTCCACACCCCTATGCCCACTGCTAGGTATTGTCTATCAGTAGCCACCACTTCACAAGCCATTATTGCAGCTGGTGGTTTTGCTTGTATTGCACCTGCAGCTTATTCCTCAGCTGTTGAGGTGTACAGTAGTGATACCTCTCAGTGGCACACTGCTGACCCCCTGCCCAAACCATGCACATGGATGTCATCAGTTACCATCAATGACATCTGCTACCTACTGGGTGGTGGAGATCAAAGTAAAGTTGCTGTTAATGACAGTTGGTGTGCCTCGCTTCACTCTCTGGTCCATAAAGCAGTTTCTCACTCTACCAGTGGGTCAGTCTGGAACCACCTCCCACCCACTCCTCTCAAAGTATCCACTGCAGCATGTCTGATGAGTGGGTCCCTTGTGGGCTGTAGGGAGGGAGGAATGGTGACAGACACCAATCTTCAGCTGCTATGGCTTCATCACAACTCGCAATCGTGGGTGAGGCTCAGAAATGGAGACCTACTCTCTCCTCGGTCATCATGTACCACTGCACAGCTCTCACCAGTGGAGGTGATGGTCATCGGAGGATGGGATGAGCAAAACCAAAAATCTAACACTGTGTTTATTGGAACACTGCACTCACAGTAATTGTTTTCACCTTGATCCAGCACACTATTTTTTGTGTCAATTACACTGGGCATTGTATTTTGACTAGGCTGCACCATGTTTACTTTTAATGTGTTTACGATACACAAGCAGAATAATTTTTCTTTCTATAGGTTGGATCTTAGCGAATAATACAATTTACAGCATACAAAAAGTTTGTCCAAGGGGTGTGTCTTGTTTTGGGGCTTTCCATGCACGTCCATGCACTCACTCACACATTACAACATAACAATGAATTTCAGTTCCATGATTCTTCTCTTCTCCTACTTTAACTTCATCTCCTCTGCCTCCTCTCTCCATTAAATTCAGGAGGCTCTGACGGGAAGGATGGATAAATAGGGGTGGTGGGAGGGGGGGGGGGGGGGACATGAGAGATTATAAGAACAAGGAGAAATAATAATTTGTGAGTTTGGGCGTGAGAGAGAGAAAGAATGGAGAAGGTACATGTATACATAGGTGGTGGAGTTGTTAGGGGAGGGGGAGAAAGCAAAGGAATTCAGAAGAGGGGAAAGGAGTTGGAGAAGATTGGGTTGCTGATTCAACCTTACTCCATGGTAGTCCATTCTCTTGGCAGTTTTCATAACAGCTTGGATGCACTGAAACTGGAGCTCACTACGAGAAGACTCTGAAAGGCCATACCACATGAGCAGCATCAATTGCATGTGAGACACATCGACATTTGAAGAGATGAAGGGAATGAGTGAGTGAGAAAGCAAATAGGGAACACATCACAGAAAGACATGCCAGATAGAGCATGTTCAATGGGAACTCTGATGCTTATACTAGCAGCAAATGCAGTTCTTATATAAGCAAACTATATATACACATAAGGCAATAGTCATCACCATATACATGAACAATCATGCAGGCATATCTGTGTAGAGCAGTGTTGATCAGGTGGTCTGCAGCTGATCAGAGTACAATTGAGACCCCCTGAGCTGATACACTCCAATATTGTCCTCCCTTACTACCAAATTTGGTACATGCCAATTTGCCAACAGCATCGCCCCATAGAGAAGGTATACAATGCAGCCCTACACATAGCTACCATCTGATCATGACATTCAACCCATCAAAATGCAAATACATGCTTGTTTCAAGAAAAATTCCTATATATTCAGCCTCTCCAATTCGAACTAATCTGGAACGAGTTGAATGCTTCAAATATTTAGGTATTCTTTTATCCTCAGATATGTCCTGGTCAGCTCATATCGACACTGTATATGTACGTAGTAAAGCAAGGAAACTTATCGGGCTACTATGTCGGAAATGTTGATAGTCCAAGTCTGCTTGAGATGTACAGGTAACTTGTATGTCCCAACCTTGAATATGCCAGACAACCCCCATGCATCTTGTCAAGGACACTAACAATAATAATTTGCTCTAAAGATGTGCCTTAAAAAAAGGGATGCAGGTTACCAAAACCTTGACCATGCAAGTATTCCTACACTCGAGAACTGAAGAATACTCTTATGATAAACTTACACACTCTTTTCATTGTAAATGGTTAATTTTATTTTCCACCCAATATTTTTGTACCTCAACTTGACAGAGATGGTTGTATTTGGCCCCTGTTGCATCAGCATTCACAAAATTTCATTTGTCCATGCGTCATTTCACCTTGAGTCAAAAGCTTGTGCATCTCTTGATGGAGACCTCAGAAGGGACCATTAATGGTACATGCCTATACACCATAGCATGAGTGAGATGGAGTTCTACATACACCTATATATACTGGCTGATAGTGAGAGGCCAGAATTACAAGTAGAGATTGGTTGTGATAGTTTCACCGAGGTAGACAAGCAGCTATGTTCTTATTCAGTGCAGTCTTCAGAGAGTGGTAGCAAGTTTGAAAATTACTGTACTTTCCACACTTTTTCCATCTTCCCCTGGAGGTCCTGTTTCCCAATCCCATGGCCAGTACTCATAAGCTCCAGCTCTGGACTGGCTACTACCTCCGGTGGAACCCTAGGATGCAGCCTCAGGTCAGCAATTATCTTACCGTATTAATTTTTATCCATTTCAGGAGGCTGAGATTGAATACTCTTTTACAAGTTTTGCTAACTTTAGTAAAAATTTTTTCCACTGAGTCATAGTTATGTCATGTTTTGATTACCAACACGATTAATGTGTATACATGCCGTCGTATTTATATACATGCAGCTGCCTTGTTTACATACATGCTGTCATATTTATGTAGGCACTCCGCCGCGTTTATATACGTGCCGTTGTATTTAAATACATGACGTCATATTTATAAATAAGCACAAGATATACACAGATGGCGCCCCATACGTAAAAATGATACGTGGTAGCACATACGTGAGACGCGGTAGCACATATATATGCGGTACGCGATACGTGATACGTGATATGCGTCCTCCAGGCCACACGGTCACCTGAGCTGCCAGTGTAGCTATAGCATTCCGTGTGGAATCTGTAACTGCCAGCACTGCCTCACCAGATGGCCTCAACAAGCAGACTCTCTGGCTCGCTACAGCGCTTTCACCTCAACGGTATCCGTGACACTGGTATCACGGTGGGCAATGGAGCCTACGCTACCGTCCTACAGTACGATTTCCGTGGACTCAAGTGCGTCGGAAAGAAGATCCACCGCCTGCTCTACGAACACGCCTCCCCCGCTCAAAGAGCCGACATGCTGCAGAGGTTCAAGGAAGAATGCGAGCTACTCGGCCGACTCCACCACCCCAACATCGTGCAGTTCCTCGGTGTCCACGTGGAGACGGGATCTGAACTGCCTGTGCTTGTGATGGAGTATCTACCCACCAACCTCTCCGGCTATCTGGATAGGCACGGTGTCCTTCCCGCCGATATCACCTACGGAATTCTACTCGACGTTGCCCTCGGCCTGCGCTACCTACATGAGTACTCACCGCCCATTATTCATCGTGACTTGTCCGCCAACAACGTTCTCCTGACGTCTAGTCTATCAGCAAAGGTCTCCGATCTTGGTGTGGCTAAAATCCTCAACATCACACCCTCCCAAATGACCCAACAAATGTCGACCAAAGCTCCCGGAACCCCTTGCTACATGCCACCAGAGGCACTTATGACTCGACCAAGATACACCAGAAAGATTGACAGCTACTCATTAGGTGTGATGATCCTCCATGTGCTGTGTGGGGAGTGGCCGCTTCCCACTGACCCCTTCCAACCTGATGCACGTAACCCAGGCACTATTGTTCCTGTAACTGAGGTGGATCGAAGGGCAGAGTTCTTGCAGCAAATTGGCATAGATCATCCACTGTCACGGCTTGTTCGTCAGTGCCTCAGCAACACCCCAGATGAAAGACCAGAGTGTGCAGACATCCTCCAGCAGATAAACACTGCTCTATCTCAAGTACCTGCTCCAGCCGAGACTGTGTTCCAGCAACTAGAGGGCCTCAGGAGTGAGAACCAGAGGCTAGCAACTGATAAGCAGAGGCTGGAATATGAGGTAATGCATATCAGGAGCTCATCGAGCCGGCAGAGCTATAGCGAGGGAGCATGTAACTGCCTGCGCATAAGTATATACACACTATTTTAAATTAGGTGGTGAATCCAAATATGGCCACTGCATTCTAAATAATTATCCATATTGCCATCTATCAGGATACTATGAAGATACTATGTCCTCGCCCACATAATGCCATATTAATTTTAAAAAAAAAAAAATCTGGCAGCCATGTTTGAATTTCACTATCGATACTACTCACATGCTCCCTCGCTGGTTCGATGAACTCCTGGGTATACAGTGAGAAGTGCACTCTATATTTTTCTTCCTAGATCCAGAGACAGAATTATGAAATATACAGCCTTAGGACTGAAGTCCAGAGCCTCAGGAGTGAAGTTCAGACTCTCAGGGAACATTCTCAAACATCTATCTCTGGTGCTGCAGTAAACCAGCCACTGACACGTGAAGTTGAGAGGCTGTTGGTACATGATCTTGGCCCGCCAGTGAGAGCAGCAATAAACAGCACTGAGTCTCAAGTGAGTCTGAGCTATACTAAGTGAGAGATATTTGCTAGATCCACTCTTTGCATATGCATGCACAGGTTGATAGACCGACACTGCTACAAAAATTCAAGAGGCGGTTTGTCAGTGACTCTGGTCCACCAGTGAGAGCAGCAACAAACAGCACTAAGTCTCAAGTGAGTGTGAGCTATACTGGTTGCCATATATATAGTTACTAGTGCATGTAACGTGCTCCAGGAGCGCATATATAAGTGTTGCGAAGCGGCGCCAAGGAGCATCCAACTAGTACAAACATGTGTTAACTAATTACAGACTTTTACCTGCAGCTCCTTGACCATATATGTGACCGTCTCTGCATAAACCACCCTTACGCCGCAAATACAAATTATGCTGTACGGGCAATTATAGTCCGAAATCGTACTTTCGCGGATTTTGTGATTATGTCATGTATAGCAACTCTAGACAGTACAGTAACCTAGTGCGCTTTTACTCGCTCGTTCTCTTCGTCGTTTGCTCAGTAGCGTCGATCGTCTACTTACGACACTTCGTGAACGGATGAGTTATACGGAAAATGTCACGGAGAAAAAAAACGGAACAGGCGAAGCGTTACCACAGCCACGACGCTCTTTCGTGGGAAAGAGACGGCAGGCTTTTTAATGCAATGGCAGAACGCCCCGATCAAGTAGCCACCGCTCTTGGCTTACCGACAAGCTGATCGGTCAACGTACCGTATACGGAGGTAGTTTACGGAAATATTTCAATCACGCGTTCTCGAAATGTTGCGATGCTACGGGCGTGGTTTGGACGCGTACCGTATGGCGCAAAATTTTCGCGGGGTAAAATTTTCGCGAATTTCGCGAATTCGACCACGCTCGCGAAAATAAAAACCGCGAAACTTTTACCCTTGATAAGTAAGTGGATGGAGTGGCCGAGCGCATAGTGGGCGTGGCCTATGCCCTCGACTCAATTCGCGAAAATAAAACCGCGAAAAAGTATTTTTAGCTAATTCGCGAAAATTTTACCCCGCGAAAATTTTGCGCTATACGGTATAACTGCGCAACGGTAAATCCGACAACAAATCTAAAACTACCTTTGTGACCAGCGAGAAATAACCTTTCCAGGGGCGTAAAGATCTCGTTTTTGACTGAATGCGGGGTAAGGGTGGTTTATGCAGAGAGGGTCACATATGGCAAATGGGGTGATTGTTTATCTACGTCGTATATATACATTCCATACATCATGTAAACAAATTCCAAATAAGGCCACATTTTGGCTGTATATCATTAGTCGTCGCATGTTTGGCCTTCTTATACGGAGTTGGATGCTCCTTGCCAAGTCCTTGGTGCCACTTCGTGGCGCTTATGCGCTCCTGCATGCTCAGATTACAAAGTTCTGATTCATACATACTCTGTGCATGTGACCCCTAGACCCTTGTGAAAGTGCACATAATCACTTTTAATCCTTGCATGTGATTGTTGGGTCATATTCAGAGTCAAGCAGCTGAAATCCAGAGGCTCGAGAATGAGGTATACCAATTACGAATTAGCTATAAGTATTAATTTAATCACATCACATTTTCTGCTTCTGTACCAGACATTGAGTACCAAAAACCACAGTCTCAGGAGTGAGAACCAGACTCTCAGGGAGCACTCCCAGACACAGCCATCCAGCTCTGGTGCTGCAGTAAACCAGCCACTGACACGTGAAGTTGAGAGGCTGTCGGTACGTGACCTTGGCCCACCAGTGAGAGCAGCAACAAACAGCACTGAGTCTCAAGTGAGTTTGGATGCAGTACCCGATATATTATAGCTAACTACTGTGAGTGCTCTGAGACATTGATTTTGTAAACAATGTTTTGCGTGAGGATGAAATTATGAAGCTTTAGTGACTTGAGTACACTACAGCTAGGCTGTGGTATTTATCACTTAGTGAATTATGCTAAATGATTTCCTTTGTAAAGTGATGCATCACACTATGAAAACAAAGGTGTGATTTTAAGTAACAGTTATAACACACTTAGCTGGGATTAAGTACTAGTGTTTTAAAGTGTGCATGAGGATGATGCAATAACAGTCGAGGTTACATAATGCACAAGCTGAAGGCGAGTGCATTGATTGACGGTCACGTGATCAGCACTAACTATACTTTATAGTTACCAGAGTTGCAATGTTTTTAGCATCTATCTGTAATCTTATATTTTTTTTTCTCCAGCTCCAACCTGGAGTCAGGCTACAGTGGAAGAGGTGTGCAGATGTTCCTGTGGGGATGAGCAGTGCATGTGTCATAGTGGTGGGTGAGAAGATGTATCTGGGCGGAGGATACACCACTGAGAAAAATGCTGCTCACAAGGTGTTCCAGTACGACAGGAGGGGAAACATGTGGAACATCCTACCCAACTGCCCTGTGATGTGGTTTGGTATGGCATACTTCATGGGTAGGATTATCACTGTGGGTGGTATGGACCTGCAGCATTCTCTCACCAGCAAGGTCCACTGTCTGAGGGAGTCCCAGCAATGGGAGGAGTTCCTCCCCCCCATGCCCACTGCTAGATCAGCCCCGTCAATAGCCACCACCTCAGTAGCCATCATTGCAGCTGGGGGGAATACTAGTGCTACAGCTGCTGCCTGTTCGTCAGTAGTAGAGGTGTACAGCAGCAACACCTCTCAGTGGCACACTGCTGACCCTCTGCCCATGCCATGCATGTGGATGTCATCAGTCACCATCAATGATGTCTGCTATCTAATGGGTGGAGCAGATCAAAAAAAGGGTGCTGTCAAGAACTGCTGGTATAGTCATCTTCACTCACTTGTCCATAAAGCAATTATTTCCTGTTCAGATAGTGGGTCAGTCTGGAACCGCCTCCCAACCACTCCACTCTGCCAGTCCAGTGCAGCAGATCTGAGCGGGTCCCTCGTTGCGGTGGGAGGGAAGAAAGACAACAACACTAAATCTTTTACTGTATATGGCTACCTAAACAACTCATGGGTGAGGCTCAAAAATGGAGACCTATTTTCTCCTCGAGCATCATGTACCACTGCACAGCTCTCACCAGCAGAGGTAATTGTCATTGGAGGATGGGCTGAGAATGGCCAACTATCTACGAAAGTGTTCATTGCCACATTGCACTCAAAGAAGTAAACGCTACATATATATACTTATAGTGATTTTGTGTCATTTGTGCTAGCAGTGTATTTTTATGTATAATTTTAATTTTAAGATATATGTATTGTAGTATCTCGAAAATATATACATCCCCTCGAAAATGCACTAATGCTAGCCAGGTTTGATGGTTTTACATCTGCATAGGGATTCACATCTGCTCTATATGCCTGCTTTACCTTATACCATTATATACACACTGTAGGATTGTCTGGTATGTTTATCATTAACTTCTGTGTACAATTATGTTATGTATGATGTATGTGATAGTTGCATGTATAATGGGCTTCTAGGGTGTATGGGATTTGTAGCCCGAGTGCAGCTGTCTGTCTTCCCAAGGGTGGAGCCTGAGGGAAGACATACAATTGCACGAGGGCTACAAGCCCATACACTCTTTGAAGGCCATGATACAAATTTCATGGGCGCTTCAATGCAAGGCTTAGCATTGGAATTGTTAATTATGACATCAAACAGCATTATAAGCTTGTTAACGAATCTTGTGAGCGTGTTTTTTTTATTGAGCGGGCTAAGTGGTTACCTTGACAAATTATTTGTGAGAAGATAATCACAGTTGCCAAGCAACCCTCATGTATCCCTCCCCCTCCTGGGGTACATGCATGTAGCCTGGCTAGCCAGGGTGCACGGGATGTGTACACTGTAGCGGCGCCATTCATCTGCCCACACACCATGGTACAAGCCATGTGGTATGATGAGTTTTGTTGTGCATAATTATAACTATGCCTGCTAGAGAGTGTCACGTGTGTAGCTATAGCAGCAATTCATGGCTATAACAGAAATTGTGGTATTGGTGTATTCTAATTCTGCTTATACCACTGCTGTTACCAGTAACGGAGACCATAAAGTTAAGGCCAATTTCAGTTGTCTGAAGGTCAGCTAGCCGCACAGAACCCAGCAGGCCACTCGCACTAGACAGGTAGGACAGAGAGACGTTGGGAGCACTGTCAAGGAATGGCTCTCTATATATGTACCTGCATTGTTGTGCAAGTCTGCAACACAAATCATGAGCAATGCACGCACACACACACTGGTCATGCAAGTCACGGGGGACCATATTATATAGAGCCATGAATAATAATTGCTTGCATTGTGGTGTATAGTAGTACATCTGTTATAAGTAGGTTTCTGGTCACAATACAACAGACCTATATCATTGTGTACATGTAGCACTATACTGCTACACAAATCACGA
>CAWUPZ010000012.1:0-10677 GCA_963924555.1 Crambe crambe
CGTGTAGTGCCGAGCTGAGTGATGTGAACGCGGTATTATGGGCAACTCAAACTGGCCTTAATAGAGTGGTTTCCTTTGGAGACAGGTGCCTGCTAATAGCGACCACGAGGCAATATGGCCACACTAGAAAGAAAGCAATCACATCAGAGTGGGATAATGAAGGTCAATGCCATGGTGAGGGGCCCCTCCCCACAATTCTCCGGTCCTCCCCTCGTGGGGATGGGGTACCAGCTCCGCCGTGCTACCGGCATCATTCGTGGAAGCCGGTGACACACCCAACAGGTCTTGTGAGAAGCCGGGTTGTTAGGTCGCCTCCGTCATTACCTCTAGTTTGTCGGACTCTACTCCCCCTAGGATGTGGTCTAGATTGTCCTCTTCCCCAACAGACATCCAGCTAATCTTAAAAAAAGCACAAAAACATCTAGCGGAGACAGGACAATCTAGACCATATCCTGGGGGAAGCGGCATCCGACAAACTAATGGCTAAGACTGGGTCTCCCCAATAAGCCGGCTTTTCACAAGACCTGCTGGGAGTCGTACCAGCTCCCACAAATAATGTTGGTAGCATGGCTAGGTTTGCACCTCGCAAAGGGAGGACAGGGAATTCAATTGTACGGTACAAGTACTTGTGAGTTGAACTGTATTGCATATCCTGCAATGTATACTATTAAAAGTTCATTGCCACACCCACCGGTCATAGTATACAGAACATTCTGCGTATTTGGGGGCCAAGCGTGTGGTCGTAGTCCGCATTACACAGGTGGTCGCTATAGACAGGTCATCTGTATGGTTTTTACTGTAGCGGTAAGTCTAAACTTTTGGGAGTGACTGCAGGAGAGATGTGGATGATGGAAGCAAGTGGCCCTGGATGCTGGAAGCAAGTGGTCGCTAAGGCAGGTTCCCTTGGCAATTCAAAGTATGCAAGTCACATAGCATTTACCTTTTACACCTTATTGTGCATGCATTGTACTTGCTACCCCCTTGTACTCTATGAACTGTTAGTATCATCCTGGTTCTCCGCAAGTTTGACGTTTTGGAAAACCCATGCCAATATTCGTACGCTATCAGGAAGCAGACGTGAAGTCTAGACTACAAAAAGTGGGCACTCATCATTCGCTCAGACAAGGAGCAAGATTCTGAACCAAGAAAGAAGCCCAAGAGTAAAGGAGAAGTTGAGCTTGGTTTCGGAAAACTGATGACCACTCAAGGATTGCTTGGATGAAGTGACCGTGTTGACAAAGCATGCAAAAATTCCACTTGGTCTGAAGCGTACCATAAGGGACACCTTTAAGTTCCTAATATGTCACTGTGTCCCCACAGTGCCTTAAGGTATTGTGACTAAATGTTGCAAGACCATTTTAGGCTGTTCAACCTGTGTCAACAGTCAACACAGTGGAGAGATACACTCACAAAGACACACCCAGCATGCAGACCAGAACAAGCATACAATGACACCATGATCTTCTGAGGCCTCAAGGCCTAGTTTGCATACCTGGCATCAACAGGCTGCAGACTTTGAATAAACCCAGGGCACAATAGATTCGGCCAAAATAACCTTATTCAGATGATATCACGTATCTCATTATCAATGTGGTTAATATTTCGAGTGGCAGAAGAGGTAACGGAACTCATGTGCACATAGTTGGTACCATGATAAAGAGCTACTACCCTGTCAGTTGTGAGAACCACTGTTCGAAGGAGTCTTCCCTGGGTGTTTAACTCTTTCCTGCTGACATGAAGTGACAAGGAGTCACATAATCACTCTGTCATGATCATGAAGGCATGTGTGTTGCAAATGATCACTGCTTTTCCTTAATGGAGAAGGGTAACAGAGCAGTGAAAAGTGATTGCTAATTGCATATACATGTACAAATGCTTTGCATGGTTAGAGAAGTGTAAAGTTGGTCGATGTGCAATAAAAAGTGATTGTTTATTACGTATGCGAATACTTCGCATGGTTAGAGAAGCGTAATGTTGGTCAATGTGCAACAAAGAGAACACCGTAGGATGTGACTGGTTAGTGATGTTCCATGCGAACATATAGCTTCATGGTAGAAAGTAGCTTCCTACTTTCATGCTCAATGTAACTATGTAGAAAATTCTGTGCCAAGAATTACACATCTAAGAAGGTAGTCCACTGATAGTGGAGGTGACTTTTCCCCTCTAGCGAAAGCAGTCCAAGCGCCACGTTGTTGTGTACCACTTTGATCAAGAAGTGAATAGACGATGTATCTGTTAGTTGTATCTATTAGTTGTTTGAGGGGAAGGAACATGGGGCAGGGAGTGCAAGATGGGTGAGAGGGGAGGGAAGGATGCATCAATAATGAAAAATTAATTTCCACGAAAGGTTGTCAAAACAAATGCACAAAGCTCAAACCCACATAATTCAAACTCTAGGCCTAAGGCTAGAGCAACACCCCTCCAACACCATTACACCACTTCCTAAGTCCTACCCACACCACCTTTTGCTACCCTACTACCCACACCAAAGTTTAGCAAGGCACCAAAGTTTAGCAAGGCACCAAACTTTAGCTGTAGGGGCGGCAGCTTTGTACCCTCGCTGCACATGAAACTTCCATTTCAACTACTTTTCAACCCTTACAAGGTTTACAGTTAAACGGACAACCTTGTATGGCATACTTAAATTTGACAGCTTCAGATGTAGCCTACTATAGCTTGAAGCACAACAACTGCAAATAAAGATTGGGACATAGCCTACACATATTAAGATACTTACCAGCATGATATTATCCACCATGTAGTGGTCCTCAATGCACAAGAATTACTTACAAAGACACCGCTTGTTGACTGGAACCGGGCAAGTCGGGCAGGTAGGGGCCACAAGCAGACGGCAGGCCTTGCAAGTTGTGTGTTGGCGAACGCCCCTTCCTTCCCGTGGCTCAAAAGCATTCGTGCAGAATGACAGTTAAAAAGATGGCATTGTTTAACATTCCTTTCCTATACTACACAGTTCATGCTGATGAAACAAGGAAGCCGTCAACCTAGCTTTCGGTGTAACTTACTCTGTTGCAGAGCAGTATCTGTTCTTGCCATCCATGCAGAGACATCTACGTGGACGTCCATTACTAACTACTTACACGTGCATGTCCATCACTAACTATTTAATCATCTGTTCGTTCTTATTTAATCATTGGTTTGTTGGTATTTAATCATCACTTACGCTCATCATTTGTGTTCGTGCTTATTTAATCATCTATGTTATTTCTTATTTAACCGTTATCTGTTTGTTCTTATCAGCAAAGAAAATGGCCCAGAACTTGAACATTATTAACTCCATATCTCCGGCTCAATAGGAACGCCTTTCTTCCCTCTTGGATTAGGTTTAGGTAGAGACCCTCCCTCCGTTCCCGCCTGCAATGATGTAATGTGCAAACCCTTTTCAGGTGTGTACTGTGTCATCCTGGCGACAAAGGGAAACCCTGGCACCTGGCCGGGTCTTTTTGCGTATGTGCGTGTATATGTATATATATATATATATATATATATATATATATATATATATATATATATATATATATATATATATATATATATATAATGTTGTGACTGGGATCTGCAAAACAGCTTACAGGTTGTGAGTACTATAAAAGGCATCTGTTACCCTAGCTGCCTTTCAAAGGCCTGCTAGATCTGTTAAGGAGCAAGAATTTTGACCACTTAAAAGAACAATGGAGACCAGGAGTGAGGTGGAGGTGTGACTTTACTCTCTCCATGAGAGGCCTCAATCCTAGATACCAAGGAGATTCCATTTTACATGTAAAGTGCATTCAACTACAGGGGAAAAGTTACAGCATTAGTGGGTGGAGAAGGTGAGATCAGAAAAACTGTGATCTTCAGGGGATTTTATAACCAACTTCCAAATATAATCAAATAGGCTATACGTGTACTTTATGGTAAAACTTCATACCTCAAGATACACAAGGCATGGTGTGCACATGCGATACAAGTGCTAACATTGAGTTTATACCCGGTATATTTGCCCACAGCATTCTATTCTATTTAACCAACAAAGCAATGGGCCAGTATAGCCCTGGATAGTCACGATAGCATCCACTTTAATCAAGTGGATTTACTTGCCATGAAGCCCTATGCTAGGCCTTAGTGCACAGATAGGCTACAGTACCAAGAATTTTGACCATAGATGGAGACTGGTGCTGCTTATTATTTCACACACCATAAGTAGTATGTAGGAGCGACCACTTCTACTCACGAGCGTTTTCATGGGCGGTATTTACTCTGCCTCACTAAACTTAAAATCAATGCAGATAATGCTATTTCACAGGTGTAATTTTATCCTTGACTAGGTGTCAATTTTGTATTGAAATTATATCAGCAAGTGAGTAATATAGGCTCTGTGCAGTCTTTATCTAGGGTGCTCAGTTCATACTTCAGCAATAAACCACAGCAAGTTAGTTGATGACCCTTTCTACTATTATCTTTATCCTCCTCAAATTACACCTTGGTTTTAATTCTATTGACATAAGATTGTCATTGCATACAGTCCATATCATTCTACGGCTTAGATACAAAGGAGGACCTTGAACAGCCGCTGGTGAAAACAACAAGATGAGGAAAAAAGGATCAAATTGAACACCTTGATCGTGTACAAACAGCAGAAATAAGCCAAACCAAACGACCACTAGTTGAAGGCTCGGATAGTGTGTCGACTAAGAGTTCTAAGATGTGAAAGGAAATCCAGCTGGAAAACAAAGTAAAAAATGTGCTGAAGCGAACTCTGTTAACAACTTAGCGAAAGAAGTGTTTGAAGTGCGACGTAAAAATATGCAGGTTTCCAGCTATATGCAATTAAAGAAGAAGCTGATGTCAGTCAAAGAAGAATTTCAACTAACCACCATTAAGTTAGCCAAGAATGATTCTAGGATTGCAAAACTGAATGGCAAAGTGGTAGGTCAGAAGGCTTCACTTGCTGTGAAAAAGCAGATGGTGGAAGAAATGCACAAGGTAGGGAGTTTAGAGACCGAAAATGAATCATTCAAATCTACACATAATATAACACGTGTTATATTATGTGTATTATTTATTCAAATCTACACATAATATAACACGTGTTGGAGAGCACATCTTTGTCTACATGTAATGCATACTTTTCATTTGTCAGATATGCTTACTATTGAAATTTAATCATTATGTACTAGGAATCGCTGTCTGTGAAACACTGTTCTTAAGGAATCTTCTTGCATTCTGCACCAAAAGTAGACACTTGCAAGAAGTACGACTCGAATGATTTTATGCATGATGATCAGACTTGGGAGATATGCAATATTTAGACACACTCCCTTGAAAACCATGCTGTGTATATCACAATCACATGCCTGCTTCAATATTTATATGTTTGATTGTATGTAGGGTAAGGTCATAAACTGTATATGGCATGGGGTGACTAGCTTTGAGAACTAGCGGGTAATACTGACATACATTTCTACAATTCTTATACATTGTACATTTCTATATTCCTTATCAAAGAGGACAATGAACCTAGTGAATGTAAGAAGCAACTCAAGGAAAACATTAAAAGAAACGGGAAGACTATTAGTTGAGCTGAGACTGAAAAAGGTACATCTGTATACAATTAATAACACCGTCATAATAAAACTATAATAGCGGTGTAATATTATAACACTATTATCATGTGATTGGATATGTACAGCCATTAGAAATTGTGTCACTGCGTAATCAAGCCTACAAGAAAAGTTTGCACAACAGGGACACATTCACTCTTGGAAGACTCGTACATGTATTCATTTTACTCATTTCTATTTGTGTAGCCTACCCCAATTACTAATATGCCTTCTTCGCCCTGTTCGCTTGAAGAAACTCATTATCGAGCGAAACCCGTTGACAACAGCACCTCTATCGTACCTGTTTTAGGCATGAACATATCCGTTTTTATTGTGTAATACTTACAGGAAGTATAAGTCCTAGTATTTCTACCTCGTTCCATTCATTTATTCAAATCTACACTCTTTTGCAAATTGACATTTGTATAAATACACATTACATTTATCAAGAAGTACGGTAGTACTTCTTAGTTAGGGATGGAGCAGGTTTAAAATGGCCGCCTGTACATAAGGTATAGGAGCAGCCCCCAGAAAAACGAAGCAGAGGACTGAAAAAAGCTTACAGACTACATCACTTTGCTATTCTATTGCTAAATCTACCCTAAAAACTCCGCTAACATTTAGCAAAGTCGAGAAAACCAAACTTGAAAAATTCGATTTGTTCATCTTCTTTCTTCTTTCTTCTTCTTCTTTCTTCTTTCTTCATCAAGCATAACTCAAAAACTATACGATGTGTGAAAATATTAAACATACCAAACGATTGCTCTGCTAATGGAGATTATTCCTACATGTTTTGAGCTGTGTACGAGCTACGACTGGCGAGTTATGGCCTAAAAACTGTCTCAAACACGCTTCGCGTTCTCCTTCGTACGCTTCTTAGCTTTTCACGCAATAATTGTGTGGGCATGGCACGTATGGTCAGGCCACACCTGGACAACTGAACGCGTGCGTTACATGCAGGCGAGGGTACAGGCAGCGACGAGTTTGCTAAGAACTAACTGTGTGTAAGTAGAAGTTCGTTTATCGTTTTCTCTATCAACTTGGTCTACTTGAAGACCGTTTAATCTAGCGGAGAATGCTATTGCGTATGTATAACTTGTGGATGTAGCGTATACTCGGAGGTGAGTACGAGAGCGTGATACTGCCGTTTTCGGAGGTGAGTACTTGTGAGTAGTAATCATCTCGGCCTAAGGTCTGTATGGAAGTCGCTGGTAGCTAGCTGTGTGTGTGTGTGTGGCTTAAGTTCAAACGCGCGTTTTCAACGCGTTCGTCTCCAGCGCGAAACGGGTTCGTCTCCAGCTCGATAACGCGTTCGTCTTCTAATTAGAAATTGGTTTAGAAACCCTCGAAAAAAGAACAGAAACTAGGGAAAAAAAGTTTCTGTAAAACTTGACTTCAAGTTAGGGAAGGAGCTGAAAAAAGTACAGAAACAAGGCAGAGATGAAAGAACGCAAGAAGACTACCCTACATCTGGTGTGTATTTTTGCAGATGTAGGGTAGTCTTCTTGCGAGCTTTCATCTCTGCCTTGTTTCTGTACTTTTTTCAGCTCCTTCCCTAACTTGAAGTCAAGTTTTACAGAAACTTTTTTTCCCTAGTATATATAGCATTATCATAGAACACTACCTGACATGCAGTGTCTAGACAAATTTCTTGTTTATTGGAGTATAGATCGATCTGAAAACAAAAGTTATATGCATGTATAATGAACAAAACTGCTCATACTTTTGTCTCTTTCATGCAGGTGACATTAGTGCAATCTATGCACTAGCATTATTGCAGTGCCTCCTATGGTATAGCCTTATTCCCATTAAGCTTTTTCGTTAGAATTTGCAATCCAAGTGGTTCATGGGCGTGGTCGGTGGACGTGATCACACCTACAGTGACTTTGTCGATTGAGTACCCAGAAACTTTCCAATCGTGTTATGTAAATGGAAGAGAAACCCGCGGCCATGTTCCACACAGTACTTTTTGCCATTATAGTGCCGGTGATGGTGTTCCTACTGATGGCGACACTCTTTTTCTGCTTGAGGTTAATAAGCGTTTGTCGTAAACATAGATCCATTCACAACAATGGGGATGGAAGACACAGTGAGATCTTGCGGGACCTAATGTGTAGTATTGGAATTTTGGATATGTCTACATCTTTCCAGCCTTCGTCATCATCGGATGCTTCATCTACAATCTCATCTCTTGTCCAAGTTGGGCAACGAGGGATACAACTGATAGCACTGTTTTGATGCTGAGTGTACTTGCCATCCTCAGCATAGGAATTGTGCAAGGACTTTGGCTATGGTCCAATAAGACAGGTACCCTCAGCATGAAAACAATGCTATCAGTCATATCCTGTTCATGTAAAGAACTGGTGCTTGAAGTTTGATAGTTAATAAAAACAGGCACTTTCTGCATGCATCAGTGCATTCCCTAAAAAAATCCTGTATCAACCTACATACAATCTCTGTATGATATACAGGGAGGGAGGATAGGGGGAGGGAGGGATGGTGTGATGTGGGTAGAGTTCAGACAGTGTGGCTATGTTGAAGAACCAGTGACTGACCAAGACTGACCAGTGTAGCTGCACATACACAGTGCACAGATGGTATTAGGTATACCTTTGGCCTGTACATGTACAGTATAGCACAGCACTTCAAAGGGAAGAGTCAACAGACTAAGTAAAGCTGGGTGTGAAGGTGGATGGCTGTAAAGGTGGATGGATGGGTGTAAAGGTGGACGGATGGCAGACATTAACTCAGTCAATGTAAACAGAAATGTGAAGTAGGAGGTCCTTATATTTTTCTCTACAGCACAGCTCAGACTATGATGATGAAATTTTGCTGTTGCCAAACTAAACTCTTCACTATCACAATCAATGGGCTATTTAATACTACTAGCATGATGTGTCCCATCACTGTCTCAGGTACACACTAGGTATAAAAGCTGGTGCTGTGCCCATCACTACATGACTATATAGTGTAAGCTATCTGGCAAAGCTTGCTTTGGCAAAGCTTATCGTGGGCACCACCCTACATGCACCACATGGTGCATGTACACCTTCATGCGTTGTCCATGTTTTTTTGGAAGTATTGTGTCTTAGCACAATACTGTTTAGATCAAGAGGAGGATCAAGCGACAGCAAGCTTAGCCTCATACCTAGGCCTTTCAATTGTGTAGGAGTGGAGAAAACTCCCACGCAAATAAAGGGCCTGGGAACAAGGCTACAGCGAAGCACTACAGATACCAGTGACATATGCAGCACCAAGCTTTAAGGTGGGGGGCCTTACTATATTGGTGTTTGTGCTGGCTGGCTCATGGCGGGCTCCTTAGAGGAGCCCTCGCAAAAAATTTTTTTGGACGACTGCAGGAATTCATGCACGCAGAGTCCCTAAAAGGAGTTGGTTGGCAAGGGAATGCTAGGCCCTTTTATACAACCCTCTTTCTGGCAAGGTGATGGGACACAACTGGACACTTTATTCATTGTGTATTGCTTATTATATTCATTGTCCATACTGTAAACTGTTAACCATATTGAGCTGATGTCATTGTGTGACAGACAATGCATATGAACAGTATACAAGCATGAAAAATGTTTAAATAAAACCTTGCGAGTGGAATTGGTGAAAAGGTACTGAAACAAAAGGACTAACATCTGACATTCCGACATACGACAGAGTACACTTCTATAACCCTACTTCACTTTGATCTCTTGTTATTATCATGACAAGTAGCATGTTGTTTTCATTTATTACTTGATCTGAGCAAACACCAAGATCACGCAACGCAAAAACGAAACGAAAAAGGGTACAAGCTTTGTACACTCGCCGCAGTCTCCATGAAGTAAGTCAGGAAGAGCCGAGGAACAATGATAACACCTAAAGTAAAACTGTGCAGAGGCGAGCGGTGCTGCCAGAGCCGCCGTTGTTTACCGCCTGCACGCGCGCGTACGTGGAGCGGGGCACAATGAGCCCCACCCCAAAGTTTGCGAGCACAGTTTGGTAGGCGTTCGAATTTGGAGGAGGGGCGAGGAGGAACGCCTGGTACACACGCACGCACACGAGCGCGCACGCACACGAGAAAGGTCATGAAGGTGGACATAGCGGCTGTTTCTGCAATCACATTGGCCATTGAATGCAATCACATTGGCCATTGAACACCCCTTGCACTACTCCCCACTGCCTGCTGCAGATCATGAGTATAGGTGCATATCATGCTGAGACATGGGTGCTGAGATAATAATATTGTTGTTAGATTTTATGGTTTAGGGCAGAGCCAAACGGGAGGAACATTTTACAAAGGTTGTATCAACAAGAGTGGGGAATGGGGATATTCTGATGTACACCCAGTCCAACCCTTGTTGACACTGCCAACTTGGCCAACCAAGTGTTGAGGCTTTGATTGGGTCATGTTCGGACTAATGAATGTTTGGTTGTGTTCTCTGTTTAAGCGGATCCGGACTTGCCAGTCCTTTCTTGGTAGCGCGATGAGTTATATTCGCGGCAACAATCATTTGAACTAATAGAACGTTTCTAGATATTGTTTTTAGATGTTGTACCTAGGAAGGTGCCTTCTAAAGTATCAGCTCTGTTGTCCTTGCTTAGTAATGTGTAAAGCCTTTTCTAACCTTCCTTTTTTAGATGCTGTGCCTAAATGACATTCAGTAATGTGTACACTGCATTTTATTTTGTGCCTATGTATATATTGCAACGTTGATGTATAACTTGTTGCATTTTCCCAAAAAAATTTTGAAGCCATACTCACACATGCGGCATTTTCGGCATTCACTTCACGACTAACAATCCCCTCCCCACCTTCATAGCACTGTGTCTATGTTACTATATAAAGTACGTTGGGTAGTTCCTGTACGAAGTGAGATTTCATGTTACTGTGCTATTATCCATTAAGGTGCCAGAAGAAATGCTGAGAATCAGGGAACCGAAGATTGTTGGGGAGGGCACAGTATTCCATTATCAAGACGTACAGTACATGTAAACCTGACACAATGTCTCCTTGACTTTGATCGGACCTCACACAAGGAAGGCAGCAATCTGGCATGCAATGCTCGGTACATGTATGGACATGTAC
>CAWUPZ010000013.1:0-14809 GCA_963924555.1 Crambe crambe
TTGCACATGTTTGACGGTGTAGCGGATTGGATCGAACCGGATGTTGATCATTGTGGGTTGGGTATGTAATTAAGACAATGTGTGTAATTAGGGCAATGTGTGTAATTAGGACAGTCGTTTTTTGTATATATATGTAGTGACTGTTGTAAATAAATATACTTGTCTTTCCCTCACTTTCTGTGATTTAGTTCGCATAGCTCCTACAGCACGACAATTTAATTGAGAGTTGCTTTGACATGTATGCATGGTTGTATATAAATAATGTGTGTGATGACAATTTATGATGTAGAGTGTTTCATTTAAAAACTTCATGGGAGGGCTGGGGGTGGGTGGGCAACAATACTTTAGGTGAGGTAGCAACAACAATACCTTTCTCTATTGGTATTAATTTTAAATTTCCAAAGGGGCAAATAAAATCAAGATGGGAAATTCCCCTCGCCCTGCCTCGCCCCCTCCCCCCCCCTCCAATGAAACCCTGATGTATAGAGCACACTAGAACCTAAAGAAGGCCTCAACGGGGACGAAACATTGTTGAATGTGTGCTTATTGACCAACTTGAATGTAAATTTATCCATCTGAATCCATGCTGAGCAACATCACACGGGCACCGAAGTGGTCCAGTCTTAATTGGAAATTGTCCCAAATTTGGAACGAACAAGAATATATTTCAATGAGTCATTTATTTATAGCATAAAAACTGTTGCATTTTGCCACACACTAAATTATGTTCATGTCATGGCATAAACCTGAATTAATTTTACTCAAAGTTTTTCATTCTCTTTCGAAGCTATTTGTTGCTTTATTCATGGTTGTTTTTGTTACCAAAATTACATTTAAAGGTATAACTTATGGGCTATGGCTATTAATTGATTTTCCAGGTGTCAGACTATATCAGGGTCTTCTGACTAAAACCATTCCCAACTATGCAATGCTAGCTGGTAGAGACTTCGATGACGAAGATGTAGACAGTGATGGTCTCAATGATGGTCTGTGGTGTCAGAGTGCCATGAATGTCAGTGGCATTGGCAGTTGGAAGTTACCTGATGGGAATGCTGTTTCGGATGATTCCAATCATGACCGCATTTACATGGCAAACAGACCTGGTCAAGTGGGACTACTACGTACAGGAAAGTTATATGTAGATACTTTTCCCTACCTGGGGATGTACACATGTACCATTCCTGATGAAAATGGAGTCAGTCAGACACTAGTTGTCTGGGCTGGTGGAATTCCTGCTTATGATGGAACTAATAACAATCGTGAGTTGAAGATTACCTTGCATGACCTTAGTTTGTTATTGCAGTTTGATAAAAGGTAGAAATGTAAAGTCAATTTCACCTTTGTGTAACAATGTGTCAGCGTTAAATGCTTCATAACACTGCATAATCTTCCTTGTCAACTTATACGTAGATTTTAGAATAATGAAGACGGTTATGTGCATATATTGAACAAATTGTAACATGTAATCTAAATACCTGTGGTTCAGGTGTCCATTGTACATATTTACATACATGTATGTACTATGGACATCTCGATGACAAAGGATAACAAAGATGTTTTCAATTTCACTACCAAACATGGAATTGGGAAGTTTTGTTCTTTATTTGAGAAGAACATGGCCTGGATGATAAAAGATTTGTAAACTAAATGTTAAATCAAGTGACCAAATCCATAAATCATTTAACCATCATGCATTCAAAAACAGTAATGACATTAACAGAACAAAGGCAATTTCATCCAAACATCTCCCACATAGTTCCTCGGTAACCCATTATGCCATAGCTTCCACCCTCTGGCTCCAAAAGGTTTGAATGGATGGGTTCATTGGTTGGAAATATCAGCAGGAAATTACATGCAAACTTAGCATATTGACAGTTAGTGAACTTGCTGCCAAAATAAAATCTGTAATTACTATTTGCTACGATGTGAGTGGATTTTCCTATATTTGGCAGTTTGCTGCATTCACCAGGAAGGCATGTGGTTGCTTACAAGGCAAAGTTTTGCTATTTCAAGGGAGTGTCTCTAGCATACCCTGCCAAGGTCGCTTCTATGCCAGAGTATGAAACGCATCAAGTGAACAGTAAAGTGAATAATGGAATGGAAAAAGATGAAACCAATAGATCATTTCCCACTGACATCACATGTATGTAAAAGTTTGGTTATTATTCCATAAATTGGGTATTGGTGTGGGAGGGGGGGGGAGGCAACAGCTTTAACTTAGTATATTGCGTTTGTGACGAAATTCATATAATATATTACTTTTTTCGCTTGTACCTCCACCATTGTACCAACACGTGCAAAAGTTGAACCCAGGCAGTTCATTAGAAATTCCACGGTTGAAATTGAGGTATGTGACATATGGAACTTCGTACCTAAATACATGTAACATGAACTCACATGTGTGCCGGCATGGTAATAGAAGGTTTACATGAAGGCAAGCGTAGACCATTTGTTTCCAAGGTGACATCAATGCTGAAAGAGAAACATTTGTGTTCTGAGGAAAGGGGTATCATTAACAAAACTAGTGACTACTTTGCATGGTGTGAAGAGTTTGCTTTCTGTTGGCATTAGTTGCACTACCATATGACCTTTCCCTGACTAAGTTACACTTCGACAAAGCTAACCCTTTTCATAATGGCCTTCCTCCATCACTGTGAAATTTTCCTTCTCCACGAAGGTTCGCTGTCTTCTGCACAAATATGGTGAGTGCAGGCTTAGATGAAGCATGGCCTGTAATTACACTTCCATAAGCATTGCGTACGGCTTGTAACACTGGCCAGTTAAATCCAGGAAACTATACCTTCCAACAAGGTTTATGAAATAGTTTACAAGACATATGCAATGTTGATGAGTGTGTAGCAGGCCATGCTTCATCTAAGTCTGCACTCACCGGATTCGGGCAGAAAACTGCAAACCTTTGTCGAGACCTTTGTGCCATGGAGGAAAGTTATTCTGAAAGGAACGTGTTAAATCTGTTGGAGCATTATACAGTACAGGAAAGTCGAACAGTAGTGTAACAAACGCCAACAGAAACACAGTTTTCGCATTATTAACTGGTAAACTTTTACATGTATTTGGTATGATGGTGGAGCTACAAGCAAGATAATTGCATACTGTACGGATTTCAATATAAGCCCCCCACCCCCCAGCCCGATCTCAATTCCCAAATTTTTCCAAGCCACCAAATATAGTCTCTACCAATGTTTCTGGCTATACAGTATGTAGTTACATGTAAATGGACTTTCTATTTAACTGCTGTTGAAAGGATGAAACTGCAAAAGTCTTATCACTGCGCTACACATGCTAATAACCATTCCCAGCCAAACCCAATGATAAGCATGTTGAGGCTCAGTACAAGATGAAACATGTAAATGTTTCATCCTTTACCAAGTCATTAAATGCACTCTAAACAAATGCAGCTCAATTGCAGCAATGATGATGCTCCACACAAAGTGTCATTTTATGTGATATGTTTAATAATTATAATACTGGCAATGTAGGATGAACAGGAAAAAATTTCCAGTTTTGACTAGCCTCATGTTCAGTGCAGGATAAAGATTGTGCTTGGTTATTTATATTCATGTAAGTTAGAAAAATTATGTTGTAATTTCCTCACTACTACAGCTGTTCCTAATCCTGTTGCTATGGGACTATCCTACATTCCATCAACAAAGCCAAGAGACACCGATCCTCCAGAACTCATTCTGTCTTTCAATGTCATGGTAGCTCCACCCACCTATGTCACTTGCCAAGTAGGCAGCACTCCTGTGGATGTTGCTGTTCTCTCACGTGAAGTGACTGCTGGAACATATGTTGCACCAAACACTGATTCACCAGTGACGAATGTCAATGTGACACTGAGAACAAGACAGGCTGGGAACTACATGTGCACTGTCTCAGTGTACAGAGCAAGTGGGAATAATCTCACTGATGCTACAACATCACCAATCACTATTTCAGGTAGGATAACAATGATGCAATCAGTATAAGGGAATGAAACTTGCTGACTTTTGCTTCTAACAGTGACAGGCATACCCACTAATGTCAAGAGTGTGATGACTGGAGAGTACACAGTGCAGCTCTTCTGGTCTGCCCCAGCCAGCAACACACCATCTGTAGCAGGCTATGAGGTATTCTATGCAGTGTCTGGCAGTAACAGTACACAGAGTGGAGGAACCACCACCACCGACATTACTACTATCAGTGTTGCAATATTACCCAACCTAAGTGGCATATATGATTTATTTGTGGTAGCATTCAGTGAATCAGATGTAAACAATGCATTGCCCAGTGCACACAGCGAAAACAGCACTATTTACTTGAGTAAGTTTAACTATACTAATGCCAAGGCTGTTTTCTTAAAGGCTGTAGTGAAATAGATTGTAATAATCATTTTGAACATTCATGTATGATCGTTTCCAACCAACTGGCACTCTTCTCCTAGTTGGTGCTCTAAATGCCCCTTCTACTACCAGTGACAGTATTACAGTTTCATGGACAGCCCCTCAATCCCCTCCCTCTGGCTATGTGCTAACCCCTGTCTGTATACTGCTTTGTGGTGAGCCAGTGCAGAGTACACCCTTGAATGTGACCAGTTCCAGCACCTCAGTGACCTATTCTGGCATACTTCCTGGCAGTGAGTGTAACATCACTCTTACTGCTCAAGGTAGTTCTACCAGCAGCAATCAGCCTATGGTGACAGCCACAACATTGTCAGAAAGTGAGCCCACCCACTTCTTAATATCCATGTACTACTATGCCTTAACCTCAATGTCCATTTCTGTGACATACAGAACCATCAGCAGCACCCACTGGCTTTGCTGTTGTGTTAAAGGGAAGCACATCCATCACCCTTACATGGGATGAGATTCCATGTACTGATCAAAATGGGCACCTCTTGTATTATATAATTAGTTACACTCCTGATGGTGGGAAAACCACTACTGCTGCATTACCAATTGGAAACTATCAACTTACTGGACTGGCATCTTGCACCAGATACACACTCATGATTGCAGCAGAGAATGATGCAGGCATTGGTGACTTCTCCCTATCATTACAAGCTATTACTAGTGGAATTGGTAAGGTTTGATGCTGTTGTGCAAACCAAGCATATACATGTAGTAAGTTGGTTTTCCCTACAGCTGCTCCTGAGAAGGTAGTTTTCAACATGGGCATGACTACTTTGACTAGCATTACCATCTCATGGACTGCACCATCCAATAATAATGGTGCTGTTCTGGAGTATGTGATCCAATTCACTAACAATGGGAGTTCTACATCGGAAAGTACAACAGAATTGATGTACGTGTTAGAAAATCTTGCTCCTTCCACTGGAGTAGAGTTCGCTGTGAATGCTGTCAGTATTTGTGGAATAGTTGGAGAACCAAGTGCTACAATTCAGTTTACAAATACCATTCGTAAGTGAAGACGTACCATATTTTAATTTAAAATTTCACCCTCCTATCACTAAGTTATGAATAATCACAATAATGTTAATTTTTAAATCATTAGCCGTGACCGCTGAATTCAGTACTGAAAGGATAAATAGCACAGCAGTGATAGTAATGTGGACTGAAGTTCATAGTGATTTCCTTGATCACTACACTGTCTACTACAATTCTGATCCTGATCAAAATGACAGGAGGAAAAGGCAGAACAATGAACAGAGTGCAATATTCCTGGCAGGCAGCTCCTCTGGAGTGATAGGAGGATTGGATGAGGAGCACAACTACCTGTTCTCACTAGCTGTTACTTTCAAAATCAATGGACTACTATTTGAAGGGGAGAGGACAGAACCTGTTTCAATAGGTTGGATGCCATGCATCTTAATCTTTGTTCTTAGCCTTACTAATGGCCATAACCAGTATCTTGCTTTCCTTGACAGGTGAAATACTGACACAATTTCCAATTACAGATTCCACCACACCTGCAGACATAACTACAGATGTGACTTCCTCTCAAGGAAGAACTGAGCCAACGTCAGGCAGTGACAATACAGCTACCATTTTAGGATCCATTTTAGGAGAGATTATTGCAATCTTAGTGATTGTCATTGTGGTCCTTGTTGTGATAGCCATTGTGGTGATAGTGTGTATAAGGTTGTAAGTGGATTATGCTGGCATGCATCAGGCTGTAATTATTTTATATCTTTCATTTTTCTTGCTCCAGAAATCAAAACACTTTGCAAAGGTATGCGAATGGAAACCAAAGGAAAACCCAACATGTCCACTTTTCAAAATCTCTGGAGAAGGAAACGGATGCAAACGTAAGTATTAAGTGATTCAATGAACCTAATGATGAATAAGGCTCCTTTGCAATGAAACTGATTACAAGTTTTCTTCAAATGCTCTGCATGTTGAAGTTCCTGATAGGGCCTTTCTTTTACTATAATGATCATGATAACCATGTCATGCTGAAACCCCCAATACTTGTAGGTGGCTTCTCTGACATTCAAAGTCACTATATCAATGTTTCCCATGTGGATGTAAGCACAAGTGCGATGTTGTACAGTACATAACAAAATTAATTTATGCATACTGTATGGCCTTGGTGCTAGTAATGCAAACTAGGGATAAACATTTTTCATCAAAACTGATTACATGTAGGAGTGTTGGTTGTAAAAGGTAGAGGAGCAAGCAGGGATGAGAATATATGAAGACTACACTGCATCTCTTTAATATGCAATTAGTACACTGCTCCATGCCATGTGAATGATGCAGTGTAGTCTTCTTGTGTGTTTTCGTATACCTTTTTAGATACATCCCTACATCTAATTAGTTTTGCAGAAAAACATTTGTCCCTAGTTATTGTATAACTTTCTGCCTTGGAAACATTTTCGGTCAGAGGAGGTTTCTTTACTATGGAGTGTGTTTACACTGTTATGAAGGCAGTGCTTTATTCATCTCAGCAGTCCTGAATAGAGCAATTTCTTTGGACTATTTCATAATAAAATATAGTACTGTCTTATAGTGTTGTAACTGGTCCAATGAATGGAGACTAGTGATGGTTAAAATCATACCGTATATATATCCATGAGTGTTGAATTGTAATCACTAATGATGAGAACCTTTGAGTTCGAACAATGTACATATCTGATATCACAACGGGTCATATCTTTTTATGTCCATAACTACTCATCCCCAACAATGAAGCGTTTTGCATGTCCTTGCTCCTGCCTTTGTTTGAACTGCTTGTAACGCCATCAAAGAATTGAAATATTATCAAAAGGGGATCAGTGCATTGATCACTATTAACCTAAAAATAATATTTCTGAATTTATTGTCTGTGGAAAGCCTCCAATTACATCATATTTTCCTTTTGATCCTCATGACATTTTAATGATAATTTACTATCTGTGGATCAATGGCCTAGTGTACCTTTCTTTTCCTATAGCTTTGATTGTTATAGTCTTTTTGTTTTATTTAGTCTAATTCTATTTCAATCCTTTTTCTGCAGACGTGCCAGCTTTTAGACTATTAGAAGCCTTTGCCATTGCAGTAGATAGTGAATTGACAAACATTCCTAACAAAGCTAAAGCATTGGCAGAAAAAGAAGTAAAACATAACTAAATCGGGAGTGTAAAGCAATCAGAGCTGGGAAAGGAAAGGCACACTAGGACCTTAATCTATAAACACTTAATAAGATATACATGTATTTTTGATAGCAAAGGTGGAATCCATTTTCTCTCAGCCAAAATTCACAATGTAGTTTTTGTATTTAAAAAAACATGACAATAGGGACCCTGTTTCCTGCTCCAAATCAGGGAATCTTGCCTTCCTTTGCATTCTATGATGTTATTGATACCATTTAACATCTTGTTTGTTCCCTAGTGTTGACTGATATTTAGATGCTGGTACACAGTAAATACCGTATTTCCTTGATTACTTCCCACCCTTGAATAGTTCCCACACTAGCACTCATGCTGAATGAAATAAACCCCGCCCTTGATTAATCCCCACATTCGCATGTGCATACGCATGCGAAACGAAAGCCTGGGCTCGCACAGCTATTTGTGGTCGTGAATTACGTGCGTCATGAGCGATTGTTAAAGTGCAGACGGTGATCTTGCGGCCCTTCTTGGTGAAGAAGCACACTTATTCGATAGCTCCTGCTCTTCTACGGAGCAGACTCCCCTTGGAGCTGGTAAGACCAATACCACACCTATACGGGTAGCGGATCTGGCAGCAACAGTAGATGGGGGCAATGGGGTAGAGCGCAATTACAGTCCGTCCAGCCAGGGACGACATGTATATTCTATTTGGACACTGATCCCTTTGCCAGTGACGAAGAGTTTGAGGACGATGAAACTATTGTAGATGACTACTAACAGAATTTTCGAATTGTTAACTTTTCTACCAATTTACACTAATACTGCATTTAGCTGACATGTATATACAGTAATCAAGTGAAAAAGTACAGTGTTCAGTCACGTGTTGATTTCATGTGCGCACCAATGAAATAGTTCCCCCCCTTGAGTAGTTCCCGCCCTCGTTTAGTACCCACATCTTGAGACATACTGAAATTAATAGTACCTGCGGGAAGTATTCAAGGAAGTACAGATGTGCATATATACGCATCTGGTCTTAGCGTGTATACATGTGTGTAATTGAATACTTAAAAACTATGCGCACATTATGTTATAATATCTTCTCTTTTTTATGACTACTGTATCCATCAATCAGCAGTGTGCAACAATTCAAGGTCAGTAACCATCAATAACCAGTGAGATTTAATCTTTATCTTGTTCTTGTAGACATATTGCTGACAATTGAAAGACAGACAAGAAGAGAGAGAAAGAAAAGAGAGAGAGAGGTCTACAAGATAGCCAAAATGAACACCCCCTACAAGTATACTAGGGGTAGAAAGTTTCTGAAAAAACTTCATTTGGAGTAGCGATGGAGCTGAAAAAAGTATGCAAACAAGGCGAGGATGAGAAAGCCTCAAAATCCCTATCCCACTACGGAACGATGCCTTCCCCCTCTTTGGCCTCCAATGCAACACACTTGCATCCCTAGTTCACTTTGTTACTTACACAGCAAAGTGAACTAGGGATGCAAGTGCATTGCGTTGGAGGCCAGACAGGGGGACGGCATCGTTCCGTAGTCGATCGGGTAGGGTTCTTGAGGCTTTCTCATCCCCGCCTTGTTTGCATACCTTTTCAGCTCCATCCCTATTCCAAATGAAGTTTTTTCAGAAGCTTTTTACCCCTAGTTTCTGTTCTTTTTTGGGGGGTTTCTAAACCAATTTTCACCTCTGAATATGATATCACACTGCAGACGAACGCATTGTCGCTAGCAATGAGATAGCCCTGCTACTCACCTCCGAATAAATATCACACTACAGACGAAACACGTTTCACTAGCGACGAACGCGTTTTGTGCTGGTCCGGAGACGAACATTTTTGGCACTGGAGACAAACGCGTTTCGCGCTTGAGACAAACACGTTGAAAACGTACGTTCGAACTTCGGCTACATACACAGCTAGCTACTAGCGACTTCCAAACAGAACTTTTGTCGATACGATCGCTTGTCACAACTACTCACCTCCAAACACAGGCGCTATCGTGCTGTGGAGATCCAAAGGTATCTAGATGCACAACGGCGTCTTCCGTGGCACTAAGATGGTCTTTAACATCAAATAAATAGAGAAAACTGTAGTCTAGCTTCTGCTTGCTGACATGCAGTTGCCTGCTAGCAAACTCGTCACACACTGTAACGCACACGTTCAGTAGTCCGGGTGTGGCCTGACTATACATGCCACACCCAGATTACGTAAACAGAAGCCCCAGAAGTCGACGAACACGCACGTCTTGCATACTGGGGGACCGTTTCTTGGCCGTAGCTCTCCAGTCGTAGCTTGTATGCCGCCCCGAACCAGAAAAGGAAGGTGTCCGGTAGTAGAGCAGTCGTTTGGTATGTATAATATTCGCACACACCATATAGTTTTCGAGCTATGCTTGTCAGAAAAGAAGAAAGAAGAAGAAAGAAGAAGAAAGAAAGATGAACAAAATTGACTTTTCCGCGTTTGGTTTTCTCGACCTTGTTAAAGATTAGCGGAACTTTTAGAGTAGATTTAGCAATAGAATAGCCAAGAGATGTAGTCTGTAGGCTTTTTGCACTCCTCTGCTCCGTTTTTCTGGGGGCTGCTCCTCTACCTTATGTATAGACGGCCATTTTGAACCTGCCCCATCCCCAGCTAAGAAGTACTACCGTACTTCTTGATAAACTGTTGTCTTATGGGATCTAGTCTTCCATACCAATGACCTAACTTTGTTACAGGATTTAAAAGTGCCTAACAGGAATTTGATCTTTGGTGCTAAGCCTCTTGAGACTTACACAATACCAGTATTGCCACTGAGGGACGCATCAGTGGTGACAACATGGGTGGTGGAGCTTTTGCTGGTCATACAATTCAGTCACTACAAATCAAGCCCAGTCACTAAGTCTTTCTCTTTCCCTTTCTCAAGGTTTAATCAATATGGTGGAGGAGGGTTATGAGAAAATTTTAGTGAAACTGGGCAAAAGCCTGTACATATGCAGCATCTGGATTATCATTGGCCAGAGTGGATAAGACACACACAGTGCAGTGGCGGCGGCACAGGGAGGGAACGGGTGGCCGATCACCCCCCAAAAATAACATGGGGGGCCTCGCCCTCCCAAAAATTCGAGCCGTTGTACACGTGCAATGTATAGGCTTGCGGAAATTATTTCGGGAGCAATTAAAGAATAATCAGTTGTTGAAAGAATAAAGAATAATTCAGGAATAATCGGTAAGTTTCCTTGGAACAATCGGATAGCCACGGACGTGAGAGTTCAGCAGTACTGGTTTGGGGAAATGCGCGGCTGTCACTTATCTATGCTGTCTTTTACGTAACGCACCAGAAGCCAAGGTAGACCAATTTGTAGCTCATTTGCGTCACTGTTCATTGTGCGATCGCGACTTGTTGTTCCACTCAACTAAAGAAATTGTGAACTTTATCTAAAGGCCAGATAAAACGCTTTACACTCATTAAAAAGCGTAGCAATACAATGCAGTGCGGGTAACACAGTGACGCAGTTCCCACTGTACTACAAAAATTTTCATCGTCTTCCCGGACTTCCACAAAGCGTGCTTGTAAATAATTATTATATTTTAATAGTTGTTATATATTAATAATTATAATATATTACAATTAATAAATTTCAATTACTAATTCTCCCCTCCATTGGAAGAGTGGTGCCGCCACCTCTGCTGTGGCAGTCCCCAGTAGCAGTCACGTTAGCCAGCATAGCATTCATGCACATGCATATAAATATAAATAAGTGTGCACAAGAATAAGGGTTAGAGCAACTCCTTGAGAGTTGTGGCAATTTCTGCTAGCCTCGAGGGAGAGTTCAGGAAGTTAAACAGGAGTGAAACAGCTTGGTCTCATCATGTGTTTTGGGTGTGGAGAAGAAGGGCATGCTCATGTTTCTCATCAGCTTATGTCCTATGGGATAGAAAAGCATCAGTTGCAAGAAAGATATTCCTTCCAGATCCATTCCAGTGGTGACAATGGTAGTGCGCATATAAGTTTTGGAAAACTTTACCATAGATTGATCTCCACTAAACGCAATTTAGTATCTGAGGTAAAAGTTGTAGGTTGTATTCTACACGCATAAGTGACTAAAGAAAAAGTTTCCATAAAACTCGATTTCAAGTAGGGATGGACCTAGAAGAAATACAGAAACAAGGCAGAGATGAAAGAACGCAAGAAGAAAGTACCCTACATCTCCAATAATACACAGATGTAGGGTAGTGTGTTCTTTCATCTCTGCCTTGTTTCCGTACTTTTTAGGTCCATCCCTACTTGAAATCAAGTTTTACAGAAACTTTATCCCTATAGTATCTGTTCTTTTTTTGGAGGTTTAAAAACCAACTTCTAATTAGAAGACGAATGCGCTGTTGTGCTGGAGATGAATGCATTAATTTGGCTGGACACAAGCAGTTTAGTGCTGGAGACGAACACATTCAAAACGTGCATTCAAACTTCAGCCACACACACACAGCTAGCTACTAGCCACTTCCAAACAGACCTTGGATCGATATGATTGCTACTCACAAGTACTCACTTCCAAAAACGGGCGGTATCACGCACTCGCACTCACCTCTGAGTATACGCTACATCCACAAGTTATATATGTGCAAGAGCGTTCTCTGCTGGACTAAACTCTCTTTAAGTAGACCAAGTTGATTGAGAAAGCAGTAAACGAACTTCTGCTAATACACTGTTAGTTGCTAGCAAACTCGTCACTGAATGTAACGCACACGTTCAGTAGTCCGGGTGTGGCCTGGGTATACAAGCTACGCCCACACAAAATTATTACGTGAAAAGCTAAGAAGCGTGCGAAGGAGAGCGTGAAACATGTTGCCGGTGGTTTCTAGGCCATAGCTCGCCAGTTGTAGCTTGTGCAACACCCCAAACCAGAGAAGGAAGATATCCGGTAGTAGAGCAGTCGTTCGGTATGTGTAATATTCACATACGCCGCATAGTTTTCGAGCTATGCTTGTCAGAAAAGAAAGAAGAAGAAGAAAGGGGAAGGAAAAAGAAGAACAAAGTTGATATTTTTGAGTTTGGTTTTCTCGGCCTTGTTAAAGCTTAGTGGAAATTTATAGAGTAGATTTAGCAATAGATTAGCCAAAAGATGTAGTCTGTAGGATTTTTGCACTCCTCTGCTTTGTTTTTCTGGGGGCTGCTCCCATACGTTACGTACAGGCTGCCATTTTAAACCTGCCCCATCCCTAACTAAGAACTACTGTACTACTTGGTAAACTGTTAAAGCATTCACACCTCACTCTTGGTGACATTACTCTCAACTGATCTAAGTATTTCTGTTATCAAATAATATAACAAGTCAACAGATGGTTAAACTTGAAAAATCATAGTTATACTATGATGTTAACTCACACATGCATAGTTGTGTCAACAAAACCATCCTCAGTGTGTGTGTACAATGTATCATTGAAGAAGACTTTAAGGACCAAAATGTGTTTGTGTCAGTCAACATCAGAGACAGTAACTAGCGGTATTGTTTTACTTTAACTACTAGTGGAAAAAGGTTATGAAAAAGCGTCATTTCAAGTAGGGATGGAGCTGAAAAAAGCATATAAACAAGGCGGGGATGAGAAAACCTCAAGAACCCTACTCCACTAGGTAACAATGCTGTCCCACTCTCTGGCCTCCAACACAATGCACTGGCATCCCTAGTTCACTTCGTTACTTACACAACAAAGCGAACTAGGGATGCAAGTGCATTGCGTTGGAGGCGAGAGAGGGAGACGGCATCGCTCTGTAGTGGGGTAGGGTTCTTGAGGCTTTCTCATCCCCGCCTTGTTTGTATGCTTTATTCATCTCCATACCTATTCTAAATGAAGATTTTTCACCAACTTTTCCCCCTAGTTTCTGTTCTTTTTTGGGGGGCGGGGGGAGGGTTTCTTAAACAATTTTCACCTCCGAATACGATATCACACTGCAGATGAACTCGTCATCACTATAGCGACAAGATAGCCTGTGTTACTCACCTACTAAAAATATCATACTGCATACAAATGCGTTTATTGCTAGCGACGTGATAGCTCTGCTACACACCTCCGAATAGAATATTACACTACAGACAAACATGTTTATCACTACAGACAAACATGTTTATTACTACAGACAAACATGTTTATCGTGGCACTAAGATGCTCTTCAACATCAAGTAAATAGAGAAAACTATAGTCCAACTTCTCCTTGCTGACGGTTGCCTGCTAGCAAACTCGTCGCACACTGTACACGTAACACATGCATTTAGTAGTCTGGGTGTGGCCTGACTATATGTGCCACACCCGGAAAATGTAACCAGAAGCCACAGGAATCAATGAACATGAGCGTCTAGCATACCGGGGACCGTTTCTTGGCCATAGCTTCCCAGTCATAGCTCGTACGCCATCCCAAACTAGAAGAGGAAGATGTCCGGTAGTAGAGCAGTCGTGTGGTATGTATAATGTTCTCATACGCCATATAATTTTCGAGCTATGCTTGTCAGAAACGAAGAAAGAAGAAGAAGAGGAAAGAAAGAAGAAGAAGAGGAAAGAAAGATGAACAAAATTGACTTTTTCGCGTTTGGTTTTCTCGACCTTGTTAAAAGTTAGTGGAACTTATAGAGTAGATTTAGCAATAGAGTAGCCAAGAGATGTAGTCTGAGGCTTTTGCACTCCTCTGCTTTGTTTTTGTAGGGGCTGCTCCTATACCTTATGCACAGGCGGCCATTTCAAACATGCCCCATCTCTAACAAAGAAGTACTACTGTACTTCTTGATTACAAAAATTATACTGAGTGTGACTGTCACGTATATTATACAGTACAACGGAAGTGCATTTTGAGTATAGCATAATTATATAAATGTTCTAACATGTGCAGGTCTGTATTCAATCAGAGCAGGGGTTGAAATATTGCAACATTGGTAGATAATGGTATTAGGGGCTAGAAATGATGTGACACTAGAATAAGAGACAAAGGGAGGGAAGGAAAGAGAAAGATACAGAATGTACTTTATCAATAAACACAAAGTATATGAAATGGACTTCCCTGAACAAACATAAAGGTACTGTGGTAACCTGAGGAAATCCCCATCCAATCACCTAGAACCTTTGGTTTGGACTCTGCCAGTAAAGGCAGAGTCTCTCAAGTGTTATGCCAGACAGCTGGCACCTTTTGGTTTTACAGTGTAATTATGTACATTCCAATATTGTGCATTGTCATGCTTCACTTTTGTTATATAAGGGACACTTGTTGTGTATGCTTCC
>CAWUPZ010000014.1:0-13546 GCA_963924555.1 Crambe crambe
CCTCCTGGAGACTTCGCTGCACTCATGAACAACTATAGCTAGTACTGATGATGGCAGTGAGTCATCATTCTCTTCTCAAGAATATGAGAATTCCCAACCAGCTTTTCTCCTACATACGTAAAGACATGGTTCTCATACCACAGTTTATGAGTCATTTTAAGTTAATGAACACAAATTCAACGATCATGACCAGCTTGCTTTCATGGCAAAGTACACAATCAAAGCAAGGGATGTGTACCATTTCACCTTGCCATGAAAATTATAAACTGCATGCTCTTACAGGGTACATGACACAAACAACATGCAGACGTATATACAGGTAAAATACAGAGCATATAATGTATTTTGTTTACAAGAGAGGGAAAGAGAATTAATAGTATAAAATTACAGTTGTGCCTTCAGTTAACCCCAAGATGAATGTTTGTGCATCACTCCATACAGCAACTCAGAAGCTACAGGAGGGGTGCCATATTAGATGCTTATGATAGCATCACCTACAGATAAAACCACTAGGCCATTAGGCATTCAGTGGTTAGCAAAAGAGCCAGTGGCAATTGGCTCTTGTGGCTTCATGATGCCAGGCAACTATGTTCTAATTATATAGGTTTCTTATGTAGGGAAGTCTTGGGAGCAAGAAGGCCAATGAATTTTCCCACTGGCTGATTAATCATTTGTGTTTGTGGCAGGAAGTTGGAAGTGTGCATGCACCTACGTGTCTGTATGCATGTTTTAGATAACTACTTATGCAACATATTTTATACTCTTATGGGATTCTATACACATAAATGATTTACACATGTATAGTATGTCTTGCTACTGTATACCCAGCATGTATGTCAGTATAAACTTGCCCCCTCTTCAGAAAAATATACTTAGGGAAATATGTGCATGTACAGTGTGCTATTGATGGATATGCTCTCTGCCCATGCAACACCTAATTATAAGTGATAATTATATAATCACCCTCCACTTCACAAAATAGAATTATGGGAGTAATCATAGCTTCATGTTGTTGTACGTACTTACAGCATTCATTTTTATATAACACTATGGTACCTTTCTGCAGCATTCTGGACAGAGCTCTTTGGCTACTGATGATCCTAGCTCTTCATCACTCACCTCAACTCATTCTTTTACTCCACATCAGTTTGCTGACTTCACCTCAAGCACTGCAATTTCCAGTTGCAGTACTGGAACAGTTGATGTGCAGCTAACTCCACAAGACAAAGGAGCCTTTCATCATCCTCCGTTTATGTCACTGCCCATAGACAGACTTCCCATTGATTCACTACAATGGGCAATTCAGCTTGTTCTACAGGGAACACAGAACTGCAGGTTTGTCTCACTATCTACTCTATTATGCTACATGCATAATTGGACTGATCTGCGGAACTACATGTCTCAATGTGTGAGCTACATATAATGCTAGTTGATGCTCTGACATATATTTGGGGAAGACTGCCAGGACGGTACTGTAGAGCAGGATAAGTACATGTAATAATTAATGCACAACGAACATCAAAGATACATTTGTAGCATGGGCAATTGCTCAGATACTTTTAATTTCTATACTATCCACGTAATTTTATTTACTTGCTGTGGACAGTCTCTTGTAGCTCGGTTTTGCTGAGATGACTGTTTAGTTTTGGAGTCCATTTTCATGTCAGCATGTTCACTATAATGCAACAATCATAGTACTGTTTATGCCACTTTTAATGCAATGACGTAGTATCCACTGCCAGAGCTTTACATGAAGGTGTATGTTAACAAGTATGGGCTGTTCAGTAATGAAATAATTTTCACAACTTCTGCAGATTGCAGCTGGAGGTGGCCCTTCATCAAGGGTCATCTTACATGGAGGGAGCTGTATATCATGCAAGGCAGATCTGCAACTTGCTATCACGGCTTATAGCAGCTCTAAGCAGGTGTGTGTCATAGTTAAGTATCCATAAATATTGTACTGATTATAAATATGTATCGTAAATTACTGTTGTGTGTGCGTGTGTGTGTGTCTGTCTGTGCATCTGTGTGTTACAGAGGGTCACTGGAAGTCAGTTGACTCCTCTCTTTGTACTTACAAACTGGCACTCCATCTCCATTGACTGGTGGTCGACTGTAGCTATACACTACATTTATACTCAATTGTCACAATAGATCATAACATACCCAGGTGGCTAGTGATGTCACTATATATCTTGAACTAACAGTACCAAGTTTGTCACTTCTGACTGGAGATACCATAGGCCGCTTTATAAATGCGTAGTGCGATTCCAGTAATTGCGTTTTACGCTCCAACCTTAAAGCCACACCCACTGCCACACCTTTTCTTGCCGTTCCAGAGCACAGGATTGAGGGCTTTCTGCACCGCCTGATTCACATCTTTTAGCACGCTTGGAGGCAGGCCTGTTTGCTCCGATGTGGGGACCTTATTCGCAGGCTTCAGGTAGCGAAACAGACTCATCGTTGCAATTCGCGTTCACGCTTGTACACGTACACGTGTGCGCATGCGCACTCGGTTCACTTTATCGATTGCATAACTCATTCATTGCGTTTCTAATAATTGCGAATTGTGAGAGACCTCGCAATTTGCAATTATTAAAATCTCGCAATTAAAAAGCGGCCTATGGTAGTAGTTGCCAGTAAATTAGCAGTAATTGCATGTACAGACTGCTAGCTGTCTTCTCTGCAAAGGAAATGACGATTGCCAAAGACAAGTGACCTCATTCCTGATTGAGGGGGTGGGACTGGCAGTGGATGTGCCACACATCAAGTGTACATCGCTGGTGCAGCCTGAATTCAGCCTGAATAAAACAAGTGATATATTTTTCAACACAGACACTCTCCAAGTACATCATTAATATAAAATTACAGTTGTGCGTGCATGCGTGTGTGTGTGCGTCCGTCTGTTACGGAGGGTCAGTGGAAGTCAGTTGACCCCGAGTCAAAAGCTAGTGCATTGCTCGACAGAGCGACCCGGAGGCTGGTGGTTAGCGAAAGGGCCAGTTCTGCGAGAGGTGATTGGCTGTGGTGGCTTCATGGAGCCAGGCGACTGTGTTCCTAGCTTCTTGTGCGCGGAAGTTTCGGGAGAGAAGCGGCAAGAAGGCTAGTGAGTTTTTGCCATTGCCTGATTAGTCGTCCACATGTTTGTGGCAGGAAGTTGGAAGTGCGCATGCGCAGACACTTTGGTATGTGTGAGAGGCCTAGGTTGTGAGAGAGTGTGAGGTAGTGAGAGTGTGAGGTAGTGAGAGAGTTCTAGCTGTGCTGATTTTATAATAATGCATGGGGCAAATATGCACATCAAGCACATATGGGGAGAAGATCGATCGGCTGAAATTGGCTGTGGCCTCTAGCTAGTGCTGCTATATGCAGCCTAGTTTCTGCTCCTCTGCCACGTTTGACTGGTGCACCATCTCTGGGTTATCCGTCTATGTATGTACGTCGTCTCTAAATTTGCGCACGATTTCAATATTTCATTTAGATCTTTTTACACGGTGTGCGCTCACACCTGTACACCACGCTGCTCTGTCTTACTATTGCACAACTGATAGATATGGCATGATTTGGTGGGATTGTGCGACAATGTATGTAAAGGTGGTGAAAATCACATGCCTATATTGTTATCATCGGGGCGAGCGTGAGCGAGCCCCGGTTCTAGTCATCCGAACGGTCAATTTTTCCATTTATATATATATGGTACGTACGTATACCGCATGTTCTATCTATCCAATTTAGCGTATTCAATGCATCGCCCACGCGCAAATGTATAGGTGATTGCGCAAGACGCTGCTCATGCAAGCTGCCGTAGAGAGGGCGGCACTCCTACAGCAAAGGAGACTCAGGCTGTCCACCGAGAGTAGCGAGGAGAGAGTTACCAGGCTACAACTAATGAGCGACAGACTGGCCTCCGAGCCTCTGAGGCACCGGAACAGAGAGCGTCCAGGCTACAGCAAACCGCGGCTAGCCAACAAGACAGCTAGACTGCGCTCTGAGACGCAGGAGGAGAGAGCTGCCAGGCTGCACCGGAACAGAGAGCGTCCAGGCTACAGCAGATCGCTAGTCAACAAGATAGCTAGACTGCGCTCTGAGACGCAGGAGGAGAGAGCTGCCAGGCTACATCGAGTAAGTGCTTGTCGACAGCAGAGACTGGGTGCAGAAACCCGTGAGGAGAGAGAGGTGAGGCTACATGTTGATCGAGAGAGGCACAGAGAACAGCAGTCGTTGCTTCCTATGTTTAAACAGCCATCAGTTCGAGCTAAAATGCACAAGTTTTATGCACACATGGTTGCACTGGACGTATCAAGATGTATACACTTCTGATTCTTCAGTGTTTAACACAGGTGGAGGAAATGTTAATATCTGCTGTGCTACCGATCATGTCTCTATTACTCGTCTGCCTCATGGACAGTACAGTTACAGTGGACATGTCATCAACCTACCACACTATGTTGGCTCCTTTGGCAACAGTTTATTACGACTGCCCAGTGAGCTCGACATCATAGTGGTAAGAAAGGAAGGAGCCACTCAGTCTCACCGTGACTTTCGTGTCAGGAGGTCTGTAGTGCTGCGTGTACTTCAGTGCATGGCTGCTAGCAACTAGCATCTACTATACATGTGATTGCCACTGTTGCTTCACGAATCAATTTCCAGTGCTCAAATGCATACATAGTTTTATCAATCTGCTTGCTTGCAATTGTATGGTGAGGCAGTTAACTATCAATGTGTTTCCACTCGACAGGGCCCAGCTATGTACACTACACAGGGGGGCATGCATAGTCTGGACTATACTACCACACGTGCGTATGCGATATGAGTTCACGCTCGCCCCCACAATGCCCTGCATTCACCTAGTTAATATAAGATTACAGTTGTGCGTGCGTGCGTGCGTGCGTGCGTTACGGAGGGTCAACGGAAGTCAGTCGACCCCGAGTCAAAAACTAGTGCATCCCTCGACAGAGCGACACGGAGGCTACGGGAGGGGTGCCGTCGAAGGCGCTCATGACAGCACCACCTACGGGTGAGAGCACTGGGCCGTTGGGCGCGCGGGAAGGGAGCCAGATGGCGCTTGACACTCACCTGTGTTCCCCGGTGGTTAGCGAAAGGGCCAGTTCCGAGAGAGGCGATTGGCTGTGGTGGCTCCGTGGAGCCAGGCGACTGTGTTCCTGGCTTCTTGCGCGCGGAAGTCTCGGGAGAGAAACGGCAAGAACGCTAATGAGTTTTTGCCACTGGCTGATTGGCCGTCCACGTGTTTGTGGCAGGAAGTTGGAAGTGCGCATGCGCAGACACTTTGGTAGTGAGACTGTGAGAGGCCTAGGTTGTGAGAGGCCAGGGTAGTGAGAGAGTGAGGTAGTGAGAGGGTGTGAGGTAGTGAGAGAGTGTGAGGTAGAGAGTGTGAGGTAGGGAGAGAGTGTGAGATAGTGAGAGAGTGTGAGGTAGTGAGAGAGTGTGAGGTAGGGAGAGAGTGTGAGGTAGTGAGAGAGTTCTAGCTGCCCTGATTTCGATAGACAAGTAATATAATAATGCATGGGGCAAATATGCACGTCAAGCACAAACGGGGAAGAAGTGTTGCGAGCGTAGCGAGCTACACTTCTTGTAATAAATTATGTATTCTGCTGTACTCTGCTCTACCCTAATATAATGCTACACTGCACATTGATCTGCATGTGTTACTGCATGGCTGCAAAACTACACAGTTCAACACAGACTCTTGAACCACTGCACATGCAGTTGTACCACTGTACCAGCGCCCATGTAGCTTCATGTACCTATCCCCCACATCTCTGAACATCACATGGAAGCACTTCCCGTGCTCACAATTATGTGCACGTGATGTCTACCTACCACCCAGGCAGTCGGGTCGTCGGTGTGGCCGGGACACTCGAAGTTACGCAGCGGCACAGCGGCAGTTGCACGGTAGCATGATTGCACAGTTGCACGGTTGCACAGTAGCACGGTAGCACGGTAGCACAGTTGCACAGTTGCACGGTTGTACAGTTGCACGGTTGCACAGTAGCACGGTAGCACAGTTGCACAGTTGCATGGTAGCACAGTAGCAGGGTAGTACAGTTGCACAGTTACACAGTTGCATGGTTGCACAGTTGCACGGTTGCACAGTTGAACAGTCGCACGGTTCCCTCTTCTATGCATTTCTTCTATGAATGATTCAATGTCTGAATCGGACTTGAAGCTGACTCTCTCTAACTCCTGTGAAGATTCACGGAGCTCTTCTTCGACTTCACCTCTGAAAAACATTTCAGAAATGTGTTTTCATGTCAGCTCAAGGGGGAAGGCTGTAATAAAAAGGATAATTCAGCAATTACATGTAGTCTAGCTACACTGTACATGCAGCCATGCAAAACCATTAAATTCCACACTGTACTGACTATCATTACTATAATGATAATTATACTTAATAACCATGTTCTACTATAAATTATGTAGTGTTTGGTATGCTATTTAACAATACCTTTTCTATGTTGTTCACTGAAGTTCTTAGCCCATACATCCAACTCCTTACCATTAGTGGCCTCAAAGTATGCTTCAGCAAAGCCCGAGAAGGATACCCAACAATTAATGCATGCTAAAAATAGTATATCGAACAAAACAATAAAACACATACAAGTTTTTAAATTATACTCACAATACTCCAAAGCACTCAATCGACACGCACTCTTACCTCAGCAAGCAGTACCCATCAAATAACTGTCGCTCACAGAACACTACATCGCTGACTTCAATGAATTGCCATGGTGTACTGTAGTAACGCTCTCCTTCCGTTCGCTTTTTGCCGTACATTGAGTAGTTGTAAATCATGGAGCATTTGCTACATTTTAGGCTACATTTTGTGGCAGGTGTGGGTCCCTTCAGTGTGAACACTGTCACCGTTACCACAGGGTGGTGCCTGTAGAGTGACTTGGCTTGGCTCTCAGGGATAATACACCGCGAGACAGGTGGAGTATGAAATGCAGTGTGGGCTGTCCCAGTGTCTTCCGATATTTTTCACAGATTGTCGACGTACGGTTGCGATGACACTTGCCGTTTTGTGTAAGGTGATGCCGTCAGTAGAGAGCATAACATCTCCAGTGTAGGAACACTCAACTGCTTATCTGCAGGTAAAACGGAGTTGACAGTTCGCCCAACGTAGGCGCTCTTTTTTGCCACAAACTCCTCGGGAATTAGCCCACATGCTGCTTTTAAGCATTCAACTCCTTCCAATCCTCCGAGAGCAGCTACTAGAATAAGATCCCTGCTTAAAGGGTCACAGGGTTCCGCATCTAGATCTGCCAGTGACAAAGCCAACACAACTTCAACACTCTGGCAAAAGTCTTGCGCTTTATCCTGCAGAGTGGATATGGCCTCATGCTTGCATTGGAGCTTCCTGCGCTGGAAACACGGATCAAATCTTGCACGCTTCATATTGCTGTACAGATCTTCGATGGAAGTCACACTACGTAGAGCCTAGAGCTTCTGATGTTTTTATTATAGATAATACAAGAAGTGCATCTCGCTTTGCTCGCAACACTTCTTCCCCATATGTGCTTGAAGTGCATATTTGCCCCATGCATTATTACATTACTTGTCTATCGAAATCAGCGCAGCTAGAACTCTCTCACTACCTCACACTCTCTCACTACCTCACACTCTCACAACCTAGGCCTCTCACAGTCTCACTACCAAACTGCTAAATCTCTACTTTCGCGATTTTACATAGAAGGCACTGGAAGGTCTGCGCGTGCACACTTCTGACTTCCTGCCACAAACACGTGGACGACTAATCAGTAACAACTCGTTAGCCTTCTTACGCATGGAAGTCTCGGGAGAGAAACGGCAAGAAGGCTAACGATTAGTTGTCCACATGTTTGTGGCAGGAAGTTGGAAGTGCACATGTACAGACACTTTGGTAGTGAGACTGTGAGAGGCCTAGCTATAGGTTGTGAGAGGCCAGGGTAGTGAGAGTGTGGGGTAGTGAGAGAGTGTGAGGTAGTGAGAGAGTTCTAGCTGTGTTGATTTCGATAGACAAGTAATATAATAATGCATGGGGCAAATATGCACTTTAAGCACATATGGGGAAGAAGTGTTGCGAGCATAGCGAGCTGCACTTCTTGTAATAGTTATACTGACATTTAAATGTATCAGTGAATGACAGCGATCACGATAGTGTAATCAGGATCTTTGTGTGCTTTTCCAAAGTGGTCTACTTTTCTTTTTCCAAGTGTGACCACACCCCAAGATACTCGCCTGAGACCTATCGTACTTGTGCTCTAGGTTGCAGAAAGCTCCTGCACACACACACACACACACACAGACCAGTTCACAAAACAATTCTAAAAATTCCACACATACACGTGTTTATATGCCGTAATAACTCAAAATTAGAACAGCATAGCCATGGCAGACAATTCTAATTGAAGCATATCTCACAAGTTCGTGTTTTTGGAGAAGCAGCATACGTAGATGCCAAGGTGGATGGATAGAAGGCTCTAGCGGGCTAAGTATAGGTAACTATGTCACCAGAAGTTGTCCTACATACTGCACTCTTCGAACCAGTGGTTCTTCGTGCCATGAATGGTATGTGTGGGCGTAAACCACTTGGCTACTAAAGCAGCCACAGCTCAGCTTCTCGGGTGAGTTGGAGCAAACCCATTGTTTATATGGCTATGCAAATGACGCCCATTAATTCATTACTTAGAGACATTAATCCGTATCTTAGGGTGTAATTATGCCAGGAGTGTAATCACACTCTACAAAGTTATATCTTGCCCATCACTTATATCTGAGCTAGCAGTGAGAAATCTAAGTACCATTAGTGGGGATTCTAAATGCCTGGCTTTGTAACGAAGCTGTTTTGATTAGGCCAATCACGTTACATTCAACGCTTTGCATGTCAAACGTTCCTTGTGTTCTCGCACTGGCCACACATGGCTTAACTTCCATCACCTAAAAAATATATCCAAACTACAACTAGTCAGTAGTCACCATACATGTCATCATTTGCTCTTTCAAAGTGTTTATGTGTGCATGCCTGAAACAATTCTAGATAATAATTTTATGGTGCATGGGATCTACATGTATGGGATTTAGAAGCCCACAAGACCTTTAGTAGCATCCTTGCTACGTATGCTCAGACACTACAGCCTCAGGTTCCTTGGGTTTCTAAATCCCAAGTTCCCTCACATCTAGATTCATTGCATGCATGTAACTATGTATGCATAGGGTACCGTCACATGAGTGTAATTTATTGTATGTAGATGTTAAGGTGCTCATAAAAGCTATGGCTCTAACAATTTCTTCCATTTGTTTACTTTAGTTTAATTAGCCTGGGCTACTCAATGCCACGCATACAGGACACTCTGAGTACACTGGACAGTTTTATTATGCAGGTATGTAAATTGTAATCAGGGGAATATGTATGGAGGTTTATGTACAGTAACATACGAATACGTATTAAGACACTCCACCCAAATATTTTGCCCTGGTTGGTGATACGTAAGACATATCTGCTTCTATTAGTGATCACTGCATGACAGCTAGAAGGCAAGAAGGCTAGCCAGTTTTTGCCACTGGCAGATTAGTCGTCCACATGTTTGTGGCAGGAAGTTGCGCATACGTCTCTGTATGCATGACTACTCATGCTGCATTCATCATACTCTTATGGGATACACGCACTAGCTAGAATCACACAGTTGGTGGCCTGGAATTCTGAACCACCTCCAGGCTGGAGTTCACCACCTTATTTTGTGGCAGTAGCACAGCCTTGAGGTCGTCGCCATGTGACAAGACGGTAGTTGCCCGAGATCCAGGTGACTCATTCCAATAATTATCTAGAGGGCTGGCACTCCAAGCTGAACAAAGTGGTTGGGAAAGCTCACTCTAATGTCTATGAAATCGTCTGCACCTTCGAGATGGAGTAGGCAGCAGTGGAGGTTTCCATGGCTGAGTTACAGGTTGGAGTGTGTCTTACACCAGGATCTCATGATGCTGTTGACAAGAACAAGAAGATTGCTGAGTTGAAGAGGATGTTCTCTAGCAATGAGATCAGTTTAGATGACTACATTCAAGGACTAGCAGGGCATACTAGCTTAATCCTATGTAGACATAATTATATAGTTTTTCTTTTTTTGCTCTTAATTTCTGTTGTCGTTCTTCATTGGTTAGTGTTGTTTTTTTTGTGCTTTGTCTAATCCACCATCTTTATAGTACAGCCAACAATTCCTCGTGTTTGCTAGTGTATGCATGTTAGTACTGGAAGTGTAGACGAAACAGAGTGTAGGCGAAACAGAGTGTAGGCGAAACAGAGCATAGGCAAAACGTGCATAGGCGAAATGGTGCCAAACCCTCCTCCTTTCACACACTTGTGTAAAACATTTCTTTTATTACACAACTTATGCATTGAGAGGTACACCATCAGAATCACAAATAGAACTATTTCTGTTCATGGTTATGGCTTCTTCAAACAAAATTGTTGTTGTGTATTGTATTAACCAAGTGTATTACAAGGGCATGAAGCACACTCAACCACTACCATGTGGTGATTTTGATTATATGTCTATTGTTGCATGGGTAGTATCAAAAATAGTTACATGTTACATGGATAGTCACAAAAAATAATAGTGATGACGTCAGAAAATGTAATTTAATCTAATCTCACGCCCTGGTGGAGGGTCCTGGAGCGAAATGAAGCACATACAGCTTATGGCGCCGAATTTAAGAACTTTAAATTAGGCTGATTTTTTTCCCGACGCTAGAAGCAAGAACTGCTTGACCTCTAGCGCACTTTGCCGTAAGTTCACGCGTGATAATGTGCGTTAATTAGAAATTGTCCTACCTCGTTGTGGAAAGTTCTAGAACGACGTCTTACTGCATGGCTGTGGAATGTTCTGGACTGCACGCACTGTCAGACTCGGAGTACGTCATACCACGTGACTATAGAATGTTCTGGAGGGTCAGGGTACGTCCTAGTTGTGGAACATTCTCGTAGACTGGGTAAATATTCAGTTGTCTGTGGAGCGTGAAGTAGTCCGGCGGCGCCCGCCCTCCGCCGGACTAAGCGCGAAGCGCGAGCCGTAGCCAGTCCGCGAAGCGCGAGCTGTTGCCATCACCAAAAAAAAATTATAAGTGAGTGGACGTGGGTAGCCCCATGAAACAAAAGTTTGTCCATGGGATTTGTGTTTCGTTTTGGGGCTACCCATGTCCACTCACTTGTAATTTTTTATAATCTAGGGGAAAAAAAGGGGGAGAGTGTGATCAAACACCAGCTCTAGTGATACAAACAGATTGTCTCTGAATGTGCAGTACATACATGTATGTATGTACGTATGTTCTAATTATCCTGTCTATCAATTTTGTATATCACAATTTTGCAGTAACCACTATGTTTTGTATAGTCTGCAGCTAAATGTGGCCGTACCTTTTCACTGTGATAGTTTTTAGAGGCCAACTACTAGCCAGCTGCAGTTGCAATTATTTTGGTGTAGGTAATATCAGGAGCGCATAAGTGCCGCGAAGCGGCACCAAGGAGTGTCCAACTAGTACAAACATGCAATGACTAATGATACACAGCCAAAATGTGGCCTTATTTGGAATTTGTCTATGTGTACGGAACGTATACGACGTAGATAAACGGTAAACGATCACCCCATTTGCCATATATGGTCAAGGAGCTGCAGGTCAAAGTCTGTAATTAGTCATTGCATGTTTGGCCTTCTTATGCAGAGTTGGACGCTCCTTGGTGCCGCTTTGCGGCGCTTATGTGCTCCTGGTAATATTAATGGAAATTCATACAGAGCAGCGTTGTTGAGTCTATGTATATCATTAATGAAGTAACTAGTTACTTCATTAATGATTTGGTGTATATCATTGGGGCGAGCCTGAGCGAGCCCCACACTAGCGAGTCTGCGTTGAAATGTTTGTCTGTGTGTGTGCGTGCGTGCGTGTCCGTGGCCACATACCGTAAATGTTTTCTTCCAATATTGCGTGTTCTCGAAATTCGGATTTCATATTCAAGGCTAGCGGCGTGGACAAGCACAAGATCGCGAGAGACAGCTCCAACGCAGAACGGATGGGCAGACAGAGGGTAGGCAAGCTAGACAGGCCCGAACAAGCCTACGAGCGGCAGCGCCAGCGTAGGGCGACTGAGCAGGCAGCGCGTAGGCAGGCCAGACAAGAACAAGATCGCGAGCGCCCGGAGCACCTACGCAGAACGACCGAGCAGACAGAGCAGGCCAGGTGCTCTGAATCGAACCAAACAAGCCTACCTTCACTTGAGCAACAATGGGTACAGTCTAAGCTTCATGCTAAGCTAGCCACTACTGCATTCTGCCACTGTAGCAGTAGTAATAAGTCCTTCCTCAGCATCAAGGTCACTAAAGCTTGTGTCTCCTTTGTACTCCTCTGAGAACAACATGGACCCTGGTTTATGCAGTTCCACTGGAGTTACAAGGTCTTAATCAGGTGGAAAAGATGTTGATCTCCCCTGTCATGTCAATCATGAGTGTGTACACTGTACAGGCTTCCTCATGCACCGCCAGCTCAGCTACAGGATGTTGCCAGTTTTGTTTCTAGCCTTCCACATGATCCTCTATGTCTGACCGGTCCACAAACAATACTATTTGCTCATGCTCGCCCCACAATGTCTTACATTCGTCTAGTTAATAGTACAACATTCCGAACCGAGACTTACTGTGGCGTCATGGACGCCCACCAAAACCCAGTCAATATAGCGGGGTTTGGTGGGTTGTGACCTGGGTAGTATATGGCAGTGGAAGCCGGGATGGCCACCCCATCTGTAACCCCTCAATTAGAGTTGCTAGCTCCGTAACAGAGTCATTAGCTTGGGGGCTGTTTGATGGAAGGGTGGATAATGCTTCCAACTGTACCCAGGTCACTCACGGTGGAGGTTAGTATCTCCACCGGAGAACTAAATTACAGACCTAGGGTGAGGAGGGCTGGGAAATCACACTACTTCGCAGGATGAGAATCACACAACTAATTGACACGAGGTGCGCGCGCCCCAGCTCTATTGCGCATGCGCGGTCTGGTATGTGGACCGCTTGTGATTCCCTCGAGCTGGTTTCAAGGTTCGCGAGAACCTTGCACCTTGATCTCCAGTCTCCTATTAACCTCGCTTAATCTTCTATTAACCAGCATTTAATAGTACAACATTTCGAACCGAGACTTACTGTGGCGTCGTGGACGCCCACCAAAACCCAGTCAATATAGCGGGGTTTGGTGGGTTGTGACCTGGGTAGTATATGGCAGTGGAAGCCGGGATGGCCACCCCATCTGTAACCCCTCAATTAGAGTTGCTAGCTCCGTAACAGAGTCATTAGCTTGGGGGCTGTTAGATGGAAGGGTGGATAATGCTTCCAACTGTACCCAGGGGGGAGACCCCACCTTGGACGAGCCGTCGTGCCTAGGGGGGGGCGACCCTCCCCCAAGCTTAATTATGGGGTCTAATTACAGATGGTGATACTTAAATAATTACAACATGTGTACTATAAACCAGAGTAACCTCAATTGGCAGGATAAACAGGGTACATATACTATGCTT
>CAWUPZ010000015.1:0-23872 GCA_963924555.1 Crambe crambe
ACGACAATCCGAAATTCTGGTGGGATTTACCAAAATGTACGCTAAAAAAAGAGCTTAAGCCTGTAATAGGAATAAGAGCATTACTCTCACTAATTGAAATAGAAAGATCAATCACTACACTGAGACTATTAAATAAAGACAAGAAGACAGTGCTTTTTTTATATTTAAAAGATCTAAAAACATCAAACGGTACAGAGAAAAAACCTTCAGCCATTGTTCAGGTTAGGCCAGTTAGGGGATATGAGAACGATGGGCGCGAGTTTAAAAAATATTTAATCTCTATAGGTCTTTCACACACCCAGGGTGACATACTAACGGCAGTGGCACCCTACCCTGGCAAATATCCTCTTAATTATTCTTCCAAATTAAACATTAAGCTTCGCCCGAAAATGAAATCAAACCAGGCAGCAAAAGTAATTTTTACTAATTTACTTAACACCATGAAAGTAAATGAGTTTGGAATAATGGAGGATATAGACACTGAATTTCTACATGATTTCAGAGTTGCAGTTAGGAGAACCCGCTCTGCTCTTAGTCAGATTAAAGAAATCTTTTCGCAAGACACGACTGATCAGTTCAAAGCTCATTTCAACACAATTGGGAAAGCAACAAACTTACTTCGTGATATGGACGTCTACCTTCTGACTGAGGACTATTATAAAAGCATGCTGCCTCAAGATTTAAGACAGGGGCTTGACCCACTTTTTGATTCAGTAGCAAAAGACAGAGAAATAGCACATAAAGAATGCACTTCTTTTCTTAAGTCCAAAGAGTATAAGGACATCATCAGGCAGTGGGAGGACTTTTTAGAAAAAGAAGATCCGAGTTCTGAGGACGCCAGGAACTGTGACAGACCCATAATTGAGCTTGCTAAAGAGCATATATGGAAGAAGTATTCCAAGGTAATTAGACAAGGAAAAAAGATTGATGATAAAACCCCTGACCCTGAGCTTCACAGCCTTAGGATCGAGTGTAAAAAGCTCAGATATCTCTTAGAGTTTTTCAGCACTTTGTTCCCTGAGGAAGACATGAAGATAATTATTAAGCACCTAAAAAAGCTTCAGGACAACTTGGGAGATTTTAACGACCTTCACGTTCAGCAAGAGAGTTTAAAAGAGTTTCTTAGTGATACCAATATCGGGTATGATCAATCAAAACAGAAAACCCTTGCCTCAGCTGGCGGGCTTATTTCTGTTCTGTATCAGCGTCAGATGGGTGTCAGAAAAAAATTTAAAGAGAATTTTGACGAGTTTAGTGACAAAGAGACATCAGCACTTTTTCAAAAATTATTTTCAGGTAATTAGTCGAGCATACTTATGAAAAAAATTGCAATTTACAGCATGAAGGGCGGTGTTGGAAAGACTGCAGCTGCGGTAAACCTCTCGTATTTGGCTGGAAAAGAAGGCAATAACACACTACTTTGTGACCTCGACCCGCAAGGGCTTCAACATATTACTTTCGCATTCGCGCATCAAAGAACTTTAACACCAACAAATTCATAAAAGGCGGAAAGCATATAGACAAGAACATCAAGGGAACAGATTACCCAAATCTTGACCTCCTCCCTTCAAAACTTTCTTACCGTAATTTAGACCTTGCACTGGACGCTCTAAAGCATTCCAAGAAAAGATTAAAGCAAATTTTTAAAGAGCTTGAGTATGAATACGACTATCTTTTTATGGACTGCCCCCCTGGGATTTCTTTAATTTCTGAAAATGTTTTCAACGCAGCTGATATTATATTAGTGCCTCTTATACCAACTACTTTATCAGAGCTTACGTATGAGAAGCTGCTTAAGTTCTTTGAGAAAAACGATATAAACTCAGACAAGATATACACATTCTTTTCAATGGTAGAATCGCGAAAGACGCTCCATCAGGAAACTATGGCTAAGGTCTCTGAAGAGGTTCAAAACATCCTAAAAACTGCCATCCCGTACCGATCAGATGTAGAGAAGATGGGTATCTACCGTGAGCCTGTGCCAGTATCAAGCCCTCATTCAGAATCCACCCAGGCCTACATAGACCTCTGGAGTGAGATAAAAGGTCTTCTCTAAAACTATGTCGCACGAGATAGAAAGAAAGTTTTTAGTGAATGAGCTCCCCCCTGATTTAGAGAACTACCCACATAATGAAATCATGCAGGGTTATCTCATAATCACAGATAATGACATTGAAGTACGCATAAGAAAAAAAGGAGAAAAATTCTATGAAACTGTGAAAGCAGGGTCTGGATTAGTTAGGAAAGAATCACAGAAAGATATTCCTGAGCAGGCGTTCTGGGACCACTGGCCTCTTACTGAGGGAAAGAGGGTCCAGAAAATCAGATACGATATAAATCACGCAGGCAAATTAATTGAGCTTGATATCTACTCTGGCGATTTAGAAGGTTTGATAGTCGCTGAAGTAGAGTTTGAAAGTGAAGAAGAAAGTGTAAGTTTTGATCCCCCCACATGGTTTGGCGAAGAAGTAACTCGTGACGAGCGCTATAAAAACAAAAACCTCGCCCTTCATGGCAAACCACCTTCTTAAAATTTTATACCATTACAGATTTATCCATTGATAAGTTAGTTAATTATGTAGTAGAATAAGCTCGAGGATGACTGATAAAGATAAAAGAGACAGGATGTTGAAGGTGATAGACAGCGCGTCTCAACACGCGCGTATGGTCTATTTCCTTTATCTCGGTTTTATCACATATTGCGCTGTTACAGTATGGGGAACTAAGGATAGTCAATTGGTATTAGAAGGCGACTGGGTCAATCTTCCTATTCTTAATATACAAGTACCTCTCGATAGCTTCTTTATAATTGCTCCAATAATCGCCATCCTATTATACGGCTACTTCATGATGTATCTCTGTAGATTAAGTACATTAGTTGATGGTTATGAGAATTATCTCGGAGATGAGTATGACAGTAAAGAGCTATTTCCTTGGCTGATAAACATTGCTAGAGAAAAAGAGGGTGGGATTTCCGGATTCTTACAATGGTTGATGATTGGATTTTCGCTTTGGTTAACTCTACCAATTACCCTTGTGATTTTTGTATGGAAATTTGTTAAAAAACATAAAGATCCAGAACAACAACTTCTTATTCTATTAGCTTTCTTTTCTATATTAATTGTTATTTGGTTTTGGAATAAATTTGAGAAAAGAAAGTCTGAAGAATTAATAATATTCGTGCTGGCACCAGTACTCATCTACATATATGCGTGTCTTGTTTTTACAATTATTCCACAAATTAATGATGGAATATGTAAACGCGCAAATATTGAAAAAACTAATGAATTCTTAGTTAATGTTCCTGCTAAAGACTTCGGACAATACTGGTTAAATTTGGATAATGTCAATTTAAACGGGGCGGATCTTAGCGGTTCTTATCTCATGAGAACGAATTTCAAAAATGCGAAGCTGAAAGGAACCATGCTGAATCAAACCAATCTTCAGGGAGCTAACCTCGAAGGCTCAAATCTTGAGGAAGCTGATCTTGAGGGTACTAATTTGAGTAGTTTCAGATTAGAGAAATCAGATGGCTCAGTAGTTAATATTAATACTAACCTTATAGGAGCTAATCTCAAGGATGCTAATCTCAAGGATGCTAATCTCAAGGATGCTAATCTCTTAGGGGTTAAGGTATTAATAAAGGAACAATTATGTGAAGCCGGCACACTATACCAAACAATTTTAGATCAAGCGCTAATGGAAAAAGTTGAAGATACATGCAAAGATAAACAGAAAAAAGATAGTTATGAAGAATGGCTTAAGGAACATAGTAGAAGAGAATAGGAAGCTAATAATTCTGAATCACAATAACCCCTGAATATTCCTCTTTAAACATTTCACAAAATTTATTCTAATAGTTATTGCCTTCCTATACTTAGAAGTATTATGAACTATCTTAAATCATTCTTAAGGCGGTGAGAAAGGATGCCAGGGGTGATGCTCAGCAGATGTTGAGCTAATTAATAATCACACCACAAATCGGAGGATTTGTATCAAAGCACTGGTTGCAAAATATTTCTTCTTCGCTAACACCGGGGATATTTATAAAGAGTGACAGCCTGTCTATCTGAATTGCCTCTATGTCTTCAAGTGTGCCAACCTGGGGACCTCTCTCAAATCTGCCAAGCTGGTTTCTAGATGCTTCAAGTAGATTCATGGTACGGCAGTCTGAGAACTCAGCAAAATAAAACACATCTGTGTTTAAGAAGCTAAACGAAGCCCTTTCAAAATTTGCGCCTGCAAGAGGAAGCGGCATGAAGTTAATGCCAAACTCCCCTTCCCTCTGATCACTCGTGCACTGTATGCATCTAAGCTGCTCCTGCTGTCCTATGAAAATAATATTGTCTGAAACACAAGGGGTCCTCTCAAGGTTTACACCGAAGCATCTGGTATCATCTGAGCATGAAGCAGACCATATTCCGATGGCAAGTAAAACCGTTATTAGAAATAAACTTTTATACAATCGCTTAGTCACTATTATAAAGTATAGCTCAGAATTGGTTATAATATGGATATGGCAAGAATAACTATAATTTTTATCTTATTTCTGGCTGTATTTGCATTCACTGCATGCAAAGAAGATACACCTGTCAGCCCTCAAGGCACATGGGAGAGGACAATTGGCAATGGAGGTACTTTTGAGGGGGTACTTGAAATTAATAATGGCGTATTTAATTTCACCCCTAAAAATCAACCAGCCGGGCATTCTGACACAAAGGGCAGATATAGTCTTACAGGAAATGAGATAACTTTTGAAGGTGACTCTTGCGTAAACCCCGGGACATATAGTTATGAGGTAAGTAGAACTGAGATTACATTTGCAATTGTAAATGATAACTGTGAGCAGAGAATAAAAGCATTAAACGGTACCTGGAAGAGTAAAAACTAGTGAATAAAAGATATAAGCTCGCTACAATCTCTAAGAAATTGAAACAACTCTAAGATTATCTCATTATAAATTAATAACAGGGGCAAGACATAAAATAGTTTCGAGAAAATACTAATTGTTAATCATAAATTATTAGTATAATATACAATTCAGGTAGGAAGAAATTTAGAAAATTGATACTTTCACATACTCAAATGGAGATTGCATTATATGAGATTTAAGGACAAAACTGTTATAGTAACCGGCGGCGGGACTGGAATAGGAAGAGAAACGTCACTTCAATTCACCCAGGAAGGCGCAAATGTTTTAATAATCGGCAGGAGAATAGATAAACTCCGGGAAGTTCAAAAAGAGTCAAAGAAGCTCGGACCTGAAATTGATTTCCTTGTAAACGATATTTCCGATGAAGAATGCTGTAAAGCGATAGTCGAATATGCAATCGAAAAGTACGGTCATATAGATATACTCTTTAATAATGCAGGGATCCTGCTTCCGGGATCCACCCATGAAATATCAAGCCTTGAATGGGACAAAACATTCAATGTTAATGTAAGAGGAACGTGGCTGATGTCTAAATATGTCATTCCTCATATGATGGAGCAAAGGTCCGGTGCAATAGTTAACTCCTCATCAGCTATTGGAATAAACGGTTTTGAAGGAGTTGCAGCCTATTCAACCTCTAAAGGAGCAGTTGCCCAGCTTACAAAATGTATGGCTCTTGAATATGCAAACAATGGGATCAGAGTAAACGCAGTGTGCCCAGGGTTTGTTAAAACTCCACTTGTGGACGAAGGCTATCTAGAAAGGGCTGAGGACCGTGAGGATGCCATGATGTATATGAACTCACTTCACCCGCTTGGAAGGATAGCTACTACTGAAGAAATAGCCCATGCAGTTTTATTTCTCTGTGATGAAGACTCAGGTTTTATCACAGGACACCTGCTTCCAGTAGACGGTGGGTGGAATGCAAAATAAAAGTAAATATCTCTAACCTTTTAAGATTATCCCCTCTAACACCATATCTGCGCATAAATAAGAAAATTACTACTATATATTGGTAATTTTGCATATATATATTGTTGTATTTTGAATATTTTCATGATAACATCAACAAAGTAACAATGGCGGATGATGGCGAGGTTTAAACCAAGTTTAATCCCCCTCGCTAAACAATTCCAACTTAAAATCTAAAATATCTTAGAGATGGAGGAATACAGATGAAAAGTTTTAAAAGTATATTTGTAGCATTAGCTGTAATGTTGTTATTTGGTGCGCCTGCGATGGCACAATCGGAGATTTATGCTATTGGTTCTGCTTCTATAATTGAGATCCCTTTCCCAGGCGAGGAATTACCAGAAGTTGAGCCAGATGCTCCACTACCTTTATTCCCTGATTCAATCTTATACAAGATCAATCCACTTACAGGATTCCCGACAGAGGTTGGGCCGATCACTGGTTATACAAGATGCGGGGGACTCGATTTTCATCCTGATACAGAAGAATTATATGCTGTCTGTGATAGAAACGAAATTAGGCGTTTGGAAGAAGAAATTACTACAAACAATGGACTGTTCGAATCTTATTTGTTAATTCTTAACAGAAACACGGGACAGCCCACAGAAATTGGACCGTTACAACTGTCCAGGGGTGATTTTGTTTCTGACATGTCATTCAGATCATCAGACGCTACTTTGTACGCCCATTTAAGTTCAGAGGTAAATGGTATAGGAGCCGAAGAAACAACAACAAATACTATATCTGCAAATTCAATAGCCACCATTAACACTAATACTGGCCAAGCAACTGTTTTAGGTGAGACCGGGGTTAATTGACATATTTAGTGCAATAGGTTTTGATGGATTAGACGTTCTAATGCAGTGCACTGATAATGATGACACACCTAACCTACTTGCTATAGTTAACCAAACCGATGGAAGCTCTAACGTCATAGGGGGATTAAACTTCCCATCTGAATTTGATGCTTTCAGAACCATACTATCAAAAGACTTTGACTTTGTTACAAACCATTTCTATGGGGTTTTTGAGTCTCGTGACTTCATCTGCTGCGAAGATATTCTTTTGACTAGAAATGAAGCACCTGAAGGGAATTTCCTTGTCTCAATTAACCAGAACACGGGAGATGTTGAGATCATTGGGCTAATATCAGGGCTCGAAGAACGTTTTGGAGCTCTTACAGTGTTGAGCAATAAGATACCGCAGCAAGTTCCAACTATGTCTGAATATGGCCTCATCGCAACAGTTGTATTATTGCTTGGAGCTTCTGTTCTTTATCTCAGACGCCGCCAAGCTAAATCAAGCTTATAACTAGACTTCACACATTAATACTTAAAGGGGCAAACCGTAAGGAATGCCCCATTTTTATGCCCAATACAAATATTTATATATACATAAATAGAGTGTATTGCATTTTGTAAGCCCACATGCTATCATCAGAATTAGGTTAGAAGATGGCGGAAATTGACAAAGATTTACATTCCCAGTAAATCTTCTAGTTCAAATCTCTTCAAACCCAAAAAGAATTTAATAAGCAGTTATGTCTACAACTATATCCTTATGGAGGAGGAGAGATGAGAATTCTTTTAAGTTCACTCATTGTTTTATTCGTTACAGTTTCACTTGGAATACAGACAAACGTTAACGCAGGCGAGCTTTATGGTACATCCCAAACATTCAGCGAAAGTTCTGATCCTGAAGATCGACAATCTTTTTTAAACAAGATTGATCCGGAGACTGCAGTACCTACTAGAATGGGCGGCATAGGTTTTCAAAATTGTTTCGGATTAGACTTTGAGCCCGGCACAGACAGACTCTTTGGTGTTTGCGACAGATTAAAAGAGCTGGATGAGGGCGATGCAGTTGTTATGCTAGGAGAAACAAGAGTAGAGGAAGAAGATCCTGGTCAGGTACTGGTTTTAATAGATAAAGAGACGGGCGAGGGAACTGAAATAGGTGCTTTGGGCCTGGAAAACCAAACAGATTCGGGCATAACAGATATCTCATTTAGCCCAGATGGAACTTTATTTGGGATCCTGGCGGCTTTTCCCGAGTTACCTGGAGGTGGTGGTGAAGGTATGGCTGCCAGGCAGCTTCCAGAATTTATGGAAGTTACGCTGCTAACCATAGATACTGATACAGGGCAAGCTGCAGAAGTTGGTCCCACAGGAACTGGCCCTTCATTTGATGCAATTGGATTCGCCCCTAATGGAAATCTCTATCATGCCACTGACAACTTCCTAGATCCAGCCACTTTTAATATGCTAGACGATATAACTGGAAACGGCGACAATATTGCCAACATAACACACCCACCGGGATTTGAAGAGTTGCTTTCAGTTCTTTCAATGGATCATTCACAGTCGAGAAACCAATTATTTGCATTGTTCTTCGAATTCCCACAATTTGCCATGGGACGAGCAAGCACAAGAGAAACAGGTCCTGGTATTTATTTAACTACAATAGATCCTGATACTGGTGTTATGAGTATGATCGCGCCCATTGTCCAATTTTCAGAAGATGACGAGAGTGCAGAACAATTTGCTGCAATAGCGTTCCTACAAAAAGAACTAAGAGAAGTACCTACCCTTTCTGAGTATGGACTGATTGCTACAGCAATAATTTTAATGTTGAGCGCAGTAGTCTTTTTAAGAAGGCGTCAGGTAGCATCCGGTTCCTAACTCTTCTATAAACCTTTCACAATGAGGGGCGCCTCATCAGTGCCCCTCAAGAAGTCCAACCAAATATTAATCTGTCATTAAAAAGCTTTGTTCACTAAACGTATCAAGCTATAATGACTATATACATCAACTAGGAGGAGACATTATGGCGCTAGATGAATTTGTTTATAAGCTTGCAACTGAGGGACAAAACTTTGCTGCAGTTGCCACCACAATGGCAGACGGCTCCCCCCAGGTAAGCCTTGTCTGGGTTGATTCGGACGGGGAGAACATTGTTATCAATACTGCAGAGGGAAGACTTAAGACAAATAATATAAGGAGATCTGGTGAGATTGCTCTAGCAATTGCAGACTCTAACAATCATTACAAACAGGCCATGATCAGGGGTAAAATTGTTGAGGATACTCATGAGGGCGCCGACGAGCACATAGACCTTATGGCAAAGAAATATCTAGGTCAGGACAAATACCCTTTCCGCGGACCTGATGAGCAGAGGGTTATTTTTAAAATTAAACCAGAGAAAATTTCTATTATCGATCCGTAAATAAAAAAAGCCCCGGCGGAGTAACTAAATACTACACCAGAGCTTTTATTGCCTCTCTTACTACTTTAGAAATAAAAACTTATTAGGACTCAGTGCCACCTGAATCACGCGTGGTGTCTTCAGTGGTAGCTCCTTTATCTTTTCCGCCGCAGGCGAGTACGTCAGAAGAGGTGATTGCAAAGCTTCCGAAAGCTAGTCCTAATGCAATTGCTAATGTTAGTAATAATCTTTTCATGATTAATGCCTCCTGCTTTTGGATATAAAATAAGGATAGCTCACGATCACAGATTTTGCCAGTAATTTATTTTAGACTAAGCATCGCTCCACTTGTGAACTCTTATACAAATATAGTATCATCCGATTATGACTCTTGAAAAAGCGATCTCTAGAATATTCAGGATGTCAGATGAGGTTTGGTCCAGGCATGCCAACCCCTGGAGTGTGTGGACCCGCTACACGACAATGCCGGTTCTGGCACTTGCAGTCTGGAGCCGCGTCTGGATTGGATGGTGGGCGGTCGTGCCGGTTATTGCGGCCTTAATCTGGGTATACATAAACCCGAGGATATTTAATAAGCCTAAAACAACCGAATCCTGGACCTCAAAGTCTGTTTTGGGCGAGAGAGTATGGCTGAACCGAAAAACTATCCCAGTCCCAGAGCATCACTATAAAATTATCAACTTTTTGACCGCTGTGTCTTCAATTGGGGCGATTATATGTGTATATGGACTAATTGTACTCTCAGTTTGGCCTACGCTTTTTGGAATTGTTCTAGTTTTCCTAGGTAAAACATGGTTTCTAGACCGCATGGTGTGGCTTTATGAAGAAATGAAGGATAACAACCCGGAATATAGAGGTTGGTTATATTAATTATTATATATTGGCAATAGGATAGGATTGATATTTAAAGTTACCTCTAAAGAGGTATAAAGCGCTTAATTTTCCCAGTTTCGGGGTGATGTGGGAGCGAGTCTACTATTTCAAAAGTAACTCTGGCATCCTTCAGGCCATATTTGTGCAGATTGTTTAAGATAGTACTTTCAATCTCAGAGATGTTTGGATCGCTGCCACAGACTATCTTAATATGAGCGCCGTCTTCGGTCTGCACTATCTGAAACTCTTCGACTTCTTTCACAAGCTCTAAAATATCACTGAACGCTGTGGGATGGACTTTTATTCCATTATACTCAAACCAGAATGTAGCTTTGCCTAGGATTCTTGTAACAGTCCTATAACCCGGATACCCGGAAAGTGGCGGGCCGATCTCTATAATATCATCCACTTCATAGCGTATCATTGGCATTGCGAAGTTGGTCAGATTGGTCGCAAGCACTTTGGCTGCGTCCTCTACCCTGTCGACCGGCTGGTTGTCTTTGTCGACCACTTCAAATATTGCACCATCGTCACATGTTACCATTTGTTGGTTGTTCCATGTCTCAACCGCCATAATACCAATCTCACAGCACCCCCAGCAATTTGACGCTTTTGTGCCCCATGCCTGAATTGCACGGTTTCGGATGTCATCGTCCTGAGGGCCAGAATTGGTGTTCACCCAGCGCGGGTGTATATCGAGATCTCCCTTTAGTTGAGCTGAAGCTAATTCAGCAACAGATGAAGCGTACGCAGTTAGGTGAGTGGGCTGAAACTCGTTTAATTTCTGACAAGCCTCTGGTATCGGGTCAGTTGAGGCTAGTTTTAGAGTCTCAACATTAGGTAGAAACTTGGAGTCAAAAACATATGGGCTTCCATGAAGGAGGGTTGGCGCTTCTACAGCTGCAAGCCTAAACGGGCCATTGTAGCCGTTTTTCTGCTCGTCATGAACAAGGCAGCGGTAAATATAGCAGTCTATCTGTTTTGTAAACTCCATATCCCATAAAAACATTCCACGCTTACCAGTAGATCCACCAGTTGAAACAAAGAGATATTCATTGTTATAGAAAGGATTGTCTATCTCTCCTTTTCTTAACTTTTCAAGATGTTTCTCGGCATCATTATATGAAACATCTTTAACTGCTAGAAAATCATCCCATCTATCCATATGTGCAATCTTGTCGTGGGGCGGAAGATTTGATAGATCCTCAAGATTGAAATTGTCTACATCAACATCAGATAGAATTTCGCCGTAATACTTCGTCTTATCTTTTGCAGTTTTTAAGAGTTCTCTAAGCTTTTTAGTTTGGTGCTCCCTGACTTGGTCCTTTGTCCAGGAAAGACGCTCCACATGCTCTGGCATAAGGTCTTGAACTTCTTCCCATACCTTCTCCATTATGCAGTTAAAATCCATTTTCCACCGCCTTTATTAATAGTAATTCGAGTTTAACACAATCGTCATATTTTTCCTGTATAATTGGGATTAATAACTCATTATATTAATTAGAACAAAAATTTGGAGGGAAGCCATGACTAGTAAAGAGCTTGAGGTATTTAACCAAATGCCGTTTTTCTTTTGGGTAAAAGATGAAGAAGGCACATACCTATGGGTAAACGATGCACTGCAGGCTATGGCAGAGGAGGATATAGTTGGCAGAAAGGATGCAGAACTTCCATGGAAAGATGCGGCGGAAACACTCAGAGCTGATGACTTAAAAGTGCTTGAGACCGGAGAGCCTCTGCTAGTTCATGAAATTGTACAAAAACCTAATAATGATGATTTGAGCGTATGTAAATTTGTAGGAGACTTTGAAGGAAAACGCTGCGCTTTCGGAGTCTCTTTTGTCGTGCCTGAATAATAAAAATCAGCGGGAGTTGGCGAGGCTCCCGCCTATTACATTCTTATTCTGGTGAAGCTTATGGTTGCCCTTCAATGATCGGACAAGTTTGAAACCCGATCGAGCAACCCGGAGGTTGGCACAGTGCCTCACAGTCCACATCTCCATCACAGTCGTCAAGGCACATTTTGAAACTGATATCTGCTTCCTGAAAACAGCAGCTTGCTCCACAAGAGCTACGTGCATTTCCGCATTGGATATTACAACAGAGCTCGTCTTCTGTTCCTTCACAAGCAGCCACACACTCATCAAATTTGATATCACAAGCCTCACTACAAAAACAGGGTGGTCCAGCAACCCCTGTTTGTTCTTCATACCTGTCCAAGAGCCTGTTGCATGCTCTTTCGTGGAAAAAACTGAAGAACGGTCCCAAGTTTAAACTCTCTGCCTCATCACACTCAAGAAATTCACAGTGCAAGAGACACAGCCTCTTTGCTCTTCCTTCAAGAAACTCACAGTCTCCTTGTTCGAAGAAAAAGTTTGTACTTACAAAATCATTTGCCTTTGCTTCCATACCAATAAATAATATGGAGACAATAGCCACTGCCATAAAAAATACGGAACCCTGCCTAAGGATTTTAGACATAGCTATCCCTCCCTAAATTGTATTTGGTACTACCGCCAATAAAGAGAGTATCACAAATATATTTAGATAGCCATCTATATTAAGACTAGACTATATCGAGCAGACATGAGTTACTTCATCTACTTTAAGATTTAGAAATTACTTTTTCTTCTTGCTTTTTTTCTTGTTCTGTTCTTCCTCATACCAATTGTTAACCAGATCTGGGAAGTCGCCGTAGCCTTTAAACAGAACTTCTTTCTCAGAGATATGAACGCATTCCCAGCCTTCTCTACTAAATCTGTCCAACGCTCTGGCCATAAGTTGAGCATCACTCAATTTAGCATTACTACTTTTTGGAGATCCGCTACTCCTCATAGATCGTGAACTGGTATTTGTCGAAACTCCGTGGGAATGTAGCATAGCAGCTTGCTGTAAAAGAACTTCTTTATTTCTGCGTGCCTCAGCTTCTTCTCTTTGAGCCTGCTGTTTCCGAATCATATCTATCATGGCTTCTCTTGGAACGCTGGCGGCCGTTTCAGGTGCACATTCAATCTTGTAATTCATTGTATAGCTGATACTGCCATTGCTTGCACTAGCACTCTGAGCTCCCATGCCCCAGTTTTCAGCCTGACCATGACTACGTGAGAATCCTGCCAGATTATCGTCTTTAATCAGGTCCTTCTCTTTACCGCTTACTTGTATGAGAAGCTGGGACTGCTCTGATGGTACATCAGCAATAATACTTACACCAATATTGGTCAGACCTTTTCCAAAATCCTTCTTCCATTTCTTTGCCTCATGATTAACAGAAAAATTGAATTCCGCCTCAAGACTATGATCTAAAAACCCGTCACTTGCTTTACTCACATCAATTGAAACAAACGTAACTTGATACTTCTTACACCGTCCTGGCGCAGTAGGGTCCTGACCAGGATTTATACCACCAAATCCTCCCGGAGCATCAGGCCTCATTTCGCCTCCACTACCACCACAACAACAATTACAACAGCAGTTGCATGTACCCATATTTCCGCCACCTCTTTTTTTAGACTTACTACAATTCTAACAATAACAAACGCCAATACCCGAAGCAATCGAAATTTTTGGCCTGTAAAAATGTAGTGAGATCGATCTTTTTGTATGTTACTATAGGTCTATCTACCTGGCGGTAGGTAAAAGCTAAAGGAGGGACGTTTATGAGAAATCTATCATTATATATAGGCATAGCTTTATTCTTAGGGCTTTTTATATCATTTAATGAGGCAAGTGCTCAATGCCAGTGCTGGCTTAACGGATTGGAATCAGAATTCATCGAGGGAAGTCGTGGAACAGTCTGTGAAGAGGGGGAAAATGGAACTATTGTAATTTCGTTAAGTAACCCGAGTGATTTTTGTGATAATGAAGCGGTTTTCGGAGCAAATGGTGGTGAGTGTTTTGAATCTTCAGGCCCGGTTAATCCAATGCCGCCTCCAGGACAATCTTGTGGTCCAGGATTTGGATCTGCAGGAGCTGATCCTGAGGGAATATGTGAGCAGGAAATTGAAGATTTTTGTGAGGAACTTGAAGCAAGAACAATCCCAACCCTCTCTGAGTGGGGTCTAATTGCAACAGCTGCAGTTCTTGGATTCGTTGGATTTATAGCAATCAGAAGAAAAGCTGTCGTTTAACAACTAATATGCACTCTCCGAAATCGAATCATACTCTTAACTGAGCTGAAGTTTTTAAATGCTTGCAGCATTTTTTGTATTGATATATACAAATATTCAATTGATTTGTTGAGCCATAACTGTTAAAATCGTAAAAGTATTGGCATGATAATGTATCTATTATGATTGAGGAATTATTTATTAGCTGCATTAATAAATAATGAGACGGACTTTCCAAAATTGAAGTGCCCACGCTAATATTTAATTCATCCCAAGCTAAATATTTAAATGGAGGGTGTCATGAAAAAATTAGTAAGCAGTGTCCTTACTTTGTTTTTACTTGTTTGTTTCTCTGCAAATTCCTGGGCTGGTATCGCTTTCGGTGATATGTTGATTCAGGTCGATTTACCGATGGAGGGAGATGATAATGACGGATGTTCAATATTGAGAGTTACACCTCAAGGAGACTTATCTGAATTTATTACCAATAGCCAAATATTAAATCTTACTGGAAACCTCACTGCAGACTGCGACGACTCTGGTCTCACTGTCGGCGCGAACTCAAATGTTTATTTCAATGAAGATACTTCAGACAATATATTCATTGCCGACCCTCTGGGAAATCTTGGAATTTTTATTACCGACAACACAGTTGAATCATTACCCGAAGTTACGGAGACAGTAGACTGGGATAACGGATTGACAACCAATCCGGTTACAAATGCCCTTCTTGCAACGGACGAAGATAATGAGATCTTATTTGAGTTCCCGACAGATGTTCCCACGCCTATTACAGATACAAGTTTAATAACAATCCTTGCTACGGAAAGTGATTTCCTGGCTCTGGTAGACACGGTTAACTTGGAGGGCGGTATAGCTGTGGACGATCAGGAAAATGTATATATTACAAATGACGGTGACAGTGACGATGATTCTAACGTGTTATTTAAACTAACTAAAGAAGGCGATCTCTCCATTCTTTGCACCAACGATGATTTCGTTGACGCCGGTGGGGGTCCTGAAAATGTCGATTTAGATATAGGTATTGTTCTTCAAGACGGCAAATTGTATGTGGGTGATGACGGAGACTGCGACTGTGTTTATGAAGTAGATCCTGTAGGCTGTAATCCTTCTATATTTATCACCGAAGATGAAATTATAGCTGTAACCGGTGATGATGATGCCGATATAGAGGGCGGGGTATGCGCTGACTTTAATAACAACTTATTTTTAGGAAACGACGGCGGTAATGAGGAGGGTGATCCCAATGATCCTAACATATTATTTGCATCCACTGCCGACCCTTCTGATCTTGCAATCTATGTATCTGATAACGAAATTGACGCATTTTACGCCGTTCAGGAACCGGGGTCCAATCCTAGACTAAGAGGTTCATGTGATTTTACTAATTTGATAGGAGAAGTTCCAACACTTTCAGAGTGGGGCCTCATAGCAACAGCAGCAGTTCTTGGATTCATTGGATTTATAGCAATCAGAAGAAGAAAAGCGACTGCTTAATATCTGAACATGATAATCTAAAACTTATAAAGGGGGCTTGGCGCGAGTAGTTCAGCCCCCCTTTTTTGCCCTTATTAAAAAGTATCTTAAACGTAGAAAGAATTACCTATTAAATAAATACTTATTGACTAAATCTCTCTAAATATTATAGAATACAAAAAGGCGTGTAGGTACATCTTAAGGAGGAACTTTAAATGTTTAGACAATACTATGCTATAGGTTTATCGTACTGTCTTATACTGGCGGCAATCTTTAGTTTTTCTTACAGTATGAACAGTATAGCTGCATGTGGTGGGGGTCCTCTTATTTATATCTGCGATACAAGCCTTCCTAATCCTGATCTCATAGGGCTCCAGCTGTTAAACGATGATAATGATCTTATCCTAAATGTACTACCCGGAGCTGCAATTGATACTTCTGGAGTGCCTTCAGATGCTATTGAAACAGGTGATGGAATGAATGTTATTAATGTAAACATGGGAACATTAACAAGCGGTAGTGACAGAGATTGTATTGATACTGCTTCTGGTAATAATGCGGGTATTGAGGTAAATGTTACAAATTCTAATTTTACTAGCTGTTTTAGCTGCATCGATACAGCAAATGGTCCCGACAATATTAATGTTACAGGATCAACATTAAATTCTACCGGAAATGGAGACAGCATAAGATCAGGAAACAATAATGATGTTGTAATAGTCAATAATTCAGATTTATTTGCAGGACCTACGGGACATGGCATTGATACTGGGGGAGATGATGATCAAATTACAGTAAACGATTCATTAGTAGAAGGCATTGATGCGGGCTCAGGCGAGAATACGGTTCACGTTGATAATTCTGACATATTAGGACTTCTAAATGATGCTATAAGTACCTCCAGCACATTCAACAATACAATAACAGTTTACCATTCAACATTAAGCGGATTTGACGGAATAGATACTTCTGATGGCGATCAGACTATAAGAGTCTCAAATACAACTGTAACAGCTCAAAATAACGGCATGGACTTAGGAAATAACGGTACTAACATGGTCGATGTAACTGATTCAATATTCTCATGCCAATCTAGCTGTATAGATACAAAAGCTGGAAATGACACTATCAATGTTATAAGATCGAGTCTAAATGCCATGAGTCTTGATGGAATAAGAACTGGTTTAGGTGATGATATTATTTATGTAGAGGATTCTGAGATACTCGCTGGGGATAATCCAGATGATGCTGGAATTAGGGTTTTTGGAGGAACCAATGAAATTACAGTTGTTAACTCTCTCATAGATAAAATTCGTGCAGGTAATAATGAGGATACTATAACTCTCGGCACAGCATCAGACATTCAGGGATTAATAGATTGTGGTGCCGGTTTTGACACACTAATATTCGCTATGGAAGTGCCTTTTGATCAAGCAGCAACTATTTCAGCAGAGATAGATAGCAAAGACCCTAACGGAGACACAATTACAATTGATGGTCTATTGTACGAGTGGGTAAATTGTGATCAACTTGTTGCTAATCTACAAGTCCCCAAACAAGTCCCAACCCTTTCTGAGTGGGGTCTGATTGCAACAGCAGTAGTTCTTGGATTCATAGGATTTATAGTAATCAGAAGAAGACAAACTTTTGCTTAGATCCAACAATAACAACCCAAGTTAAAGATAAATAGGGGCTTGGTGCAAGTAGTTCAGGCCCCGCTTTTTTGCCATTTTTAAAAAGTATCTTAAACGTAGAAAGAATTACCTAATAAATAAATACTTATTGACTAAATCCCTCTAAATATTATAGAATACAAAAAGGCGTGTAGGTACATCTTAAGGAGGGATTTTAAATGTTTAGACAATACCATTTTATAGGTTTATTGCACTGTCTTGTATTGGCAGCAATTTTACTGTTTCCAATAACAAACAAAGTGCATGCACAAATACCCGATGGTCTTCTTGCTGTAGGAGTAGTAGTTAATCCAGATTTTGTTCCAGGTTCTGATCCAAATGTGGTTCCTCAATTTATTTCAAACTTATATCTAATCGATGAGTCAACATATACTGGATCACCCATTGCTATTCTTAATCGCCATAGCTACATATCAGGTGGTCTAGCAGTTCTGGGGACAACTATTTATGGTACAAATTTAACTGATCACCCAAACTTCATGAGTGACTTCTATACTGGGACTATTGCATTAGACGGAACCGTCTCTTCTTTTACTAATCAGGGCGTATCGCCAAATCGGAACGTACTTGCAGCAAATCATGCTGAGAATGTTCTATATACAATTGAAGCTGGCACTCTTATGAAGATCCATCCTGACGGGTCAACTGAAATAATTGGCCCAACCGGGATAAACCCAACAGGTATGGCTTATAATGACATTGGTGGAGATTTATTTGCCATGACAGAAATGGGATGGCTTTATTTGATTTCAACTGTCGATGGTTCTTCTCAGTTTATAGCTCCGTTGCAGCTCATGGAAGCTGAATTTGCATTGACTTATGATGAGTGCAATGGAGTTCTATTTATATTAGAAAGCTTATTGGGCGGGTTATATAGTATAGATGTGCATGACATTTTACAGCCTGGTCCACTTAGTTTTGTAGGATTTACGGAAGTACCTGCTGTTAGTCTCACTAACAATGGAAAATGCGTAATAGATACTGACAACGATGGTCAACCAGACATCATTGATACAGATGATGATAATGACGGGGTTGATGATGTTGAAGATGCAGACCCACTAGATAATTCAGTTTGCAGTGATATTGATAACGACACATGTGATGATTGCAGCCAGCAAATGTTCCAGGACCCATCTAATGACGGACCAGACTCAGACGGAGACGGAATCTGTGACGCTGGAGATACGTCGTCATGTGACTGCAGTGATCCAAACGCAATTACACAAGGGTTTAACTTTTGGGGCAGGACCTTCTTTTTCGGTACATTCCAGGATGATGTTATTTGCGGATCGTCTAGCAGAGACATCATTTTCGCATTTGGAGGAAACGACTGCATAGATTCAGGCGAGGGAAATGACAAAGTATTTGCTGGTTCTGGAGACGACAATGTTACATTAGGCCCAGGAAATGACAGAGCTTTCGGTGGACCTGGGAATGATGACATAGATGGCGGAGAAGGTAGGGATTTGGCACTTGGGGGCTTTGGAACCGACTTTTGTGATGCCGAAACTACTATTGGCTGTGAAATAGAACCTTAATAAAATAAATTCAATACTGGGGGCTGATTCAGGCCCCCCTTTTTTGTTTCCAATAGACCGAACCCTTTATAACAAAATCATTTGAACTACTTAAAATTCATATTCTTCAACAATAAAGGCAGAAGACTTTGAGTGATCTATAAAATTCTTTTCATCTTCCAGCAATGAGGCACCTAATTTTTGACCCTCGGGAGAACTCATACCTTCCATCAGTGCTTCTTCTGATTCAAACCATACCTCGGCAACCCCGTCATATTCGGGCATCATTCCTCTTGAAGTTCTCATACCTTCGTTTAAAGGTGAATCAATTGTATGTGATTGCACATACTTTTTTGCACCCATTGCCTCTGCGTTACTCATGAAAAATGGGCCATGCTTCTTCAGCCAATATTCCTTAAACTCCTCTCGAGTTAGATCAGGGTGTCGAGTTAAGCACATAACAAGTTTTATCATCTTTATATACTCCTAAGTGGGCTTTTTTGTAAACTACTATAAACACTAAAACATATCAACCGAAGTAAATTTGTTAGACACAAGAAAGTGTTATCTTCTTTGACTTCAGAACCAGAGTTTATATCCGTTGACAGGTAATATTCTAAACTAGATCGTTTATGATAGAATAGGTATATCTCTGGAGGGGAAAATATGAAACCAGTAACAATCTTTATAACTGCGATTCTTGTGTTTGGGTTTTTGTTTAATATGTCAGCTGAAAAAACGTATTCACAGCCAGTCCCATTTGAAGGGTGTTGTCAGTTTGATGGTTCTTGTGAAAATTTAGCTCAAGAAGTTTGTTTTGCAGATCCTTTGAGCTTACTATTTTTCATTGATTCGGAGTGTAATGAAAGTACAGGCGTATGTCCTAGATCTGATGTTGGAGATTCTGAAGCCCGTAGTGTCCCTACCCTTTCTGAGTGGGGACTAATTGCAATGGCGGGAGTTCTCGGATTAGTTGGATTCATTGTTATACACAGAAGGAAAGTAACTGCTTAAATTCTAAAAACAATTCAAATCAAATTATGATAGTGGGGTTTGGTGCAATCGTACCGGCACCATTTTTATTTCCTAATGAACGGTCTTGTCCTGCCTCGCATTCCGTTATAAATTTATTGTTATAGATATTCATATGTGATAATATTGATTGAACTAAGTTGAGGAGATGTAGGATGAAAAAACCAACGTTAACTTTACTTCTTATCTTTCTGTCACTACTGATAGTTGCTCCTAAGCTATACGCACAGGTTTTACCTGCTACATGCGATGACCTGGTAACGGATATAGACATGTGGGGTCTTTCTGCCCGTGGAGTTGATCTCCGTGCATACACAAACAGCACTCTTCACTGGATAGGAGCTCTAGGTGTAACTGCTAATGACGATTTTTTCTGTAATTTTGATTCTGAAACCAAAACTCTCTCGTTTGGAATTTCTGATGCTGGATTTGCATTGAGAGCAGCAGTCGATCCCGGCAACGCAGAAGGTGATACAATGCCTGACACGGACAGGCCTTCTCTCGATGCAGGCTGCCAGGGATGTTGCTGTGATCAGGTTCCCTTATTTGGCATATGCAACGCTCCTGATTCCAATAACAACGGTGTACCTATAGACCCAGCTCAAGCACTTTGCGAAGCACTCGGATATGATAGTGGCAGCTTGATTGATGACAGCACAAATGGTTGCCCAGAAGCAAATGCTATCACATCTGACGGAAGTGATTGGACGTCCGATTTTGTATTTAGCAGTGGCTTTGGACGTTCCTACACATGTGTAGGATTTGAAATCACAAGTAGAAACGTTCCAACCTTATCTGAATGGGGTCTTATAGCAATGGCAAGTATTCTCGGATTGATTGGCTTTATGGTTATCAGAAGAAGAAAAACAATAGCATAATACTAGAAAGAGCTTAGAATCGCACAAGTAAACTCTCTTTAATTGTTTAGATATTAAGAATCTGATATTATACATACAGGTTATTTTTAGGAGGATAAAAATGAGAATATTTCTATTTACTACAATACTAGCTACAATCGTTAGCCTTACATATGTGACAATTAGCAATGCAGCCTGCCCGGAAGGGCCACTAAATACGTTTAATTGCAACACACTTGATCCAAACCCGGACCCGGACGGCATTCAGAGGTTTGGGGATCCTAATAATTTTATAATCACAGTAAACGATGGAGCCGGGATTGACACAACACTTCAGCCCGAATTAGATGATGACGGAATTGTACTCGGCAACGGCAATGATATGATCACAGTTGATGGTGGATCAGTAATAGGTCAGGACGGCGCACTAGATTTACTGAATGGCAACAATACAATTACATTAAGAAATGCAACCCTAAGAGGTATTACAGACCCCGCAATACGCGCAGGAAACGGTCAAGATATTCTTAATATTGAAAACTCCATTCTTAACTCATTTGGTAGTGACATAATGTCTATAGGAGATGGTAATGATATTGTGACAGTAAGTGACTCTGAATTAATTGTAATGACTGTCAGCGGCGGAGATAATGCAATAAATGTAAGCGACGGTGATGACACAGTATCTACACTACGTTCTATATTACAAGGTGCTCGTACAGGCGCTATTAAGGCAACCGCAATCAGCTTAGGTGCTGGAAATGATACTTTAACTTTAGGAACTGGCACTGATCTCAGATCTCTTATGGATGGAGGTCAAATTCAAAACGGGCGAATCGATTGTAATCAAGATTTTGACACTCTCATATTTGCAATGGAAGTTCCGGAAGACGACCTTTTCTTGATATCTGCACAACTCGCTGCCAAAGACCCGGCTGGCGATAGCATTACGATCAACGGCTTGGAATATGAATGGATAGCATGCGAGAGAATTGTAAATGAACTAGTTGGAGTTAACGTAATTTCTCCTGTACCCACACTATCTGAATGGGGACTTATATCCATGGCAGCAATACTTGGAATCGTAGGGTTTATTGTTGCAAGAAGAAAACAAGCTATTGAATAATAGATAAAGGTAAGACATCTAAAATTATGGAGGGTGAGTATGAGGATATTACTATTAACTACAATTATGGCGGTAATTCTTAGCTTTTCCTATTCGGCAATCAGTTTTGCGGCTTGTCCGGAAGGGCCACTAAATACTTTTAATTGCAATACGCTTTTTCCAAACCCTGACCCAACAGGTGTTCAGGAAGGTGGCAATTTGAATAACATTACTGTAAATATGCTTCCGGACTCAGCCATTGATACATTAATTGCTAATGGAGGCAATGGCCTGGACGCAATACGCACAGGTAATGGTAATGACACGATAACACTTACAGACGCCGATATTAAAGCTCAGGAAGATGGAATAGACCCGGGAAATGGCAATGATATTATTAATATTACCGGTTCAACAGTATTTGGCAGATCTGACACTATATGTATTGGAGCAAATGGGATTAAAACAATATCTGTCATCAATTCTGAATTAACTGGAGGATTGGTAAGCGCAGACGTTATTAATGGTTCTAACGATGCAGATATTATAAATATAGAGGGATCATTATTATCTGCTGGTGCTAGTGCTCAGTCTCTTGACTTAGACAATGGCAATGATGAGGTAACAATTACTGATTCTAAGCTTACAGGTGCCCTCAATATTGTAATTCAATTAGGCTCAGATGATGACACTCTAACTTTAAATAATGGTGCTGAGATTATTGGCAACATTAGATGTGGTCCTGGCAATGATAGTATCATTTTTGCAATGCAGGTGCCAACAAATGATTTAGAGGATATCACTGCTGAAATTGAGTCTAAAAACCCGGCACTTGGCAGTATTATTATTAATGACTTATTATACGAGTGGCAAGACTGTGAAGACTTAGTTGCAGACTTAGAGCCAGGATTAGTATCTCCAGTTCCTACCCTATCTCAATGGGGACTAGTAGCTATGGCTGCAATACTTGGAATCATTGGATTTATAGTTATGAGAAAAAGGCAGGCAATAAATTAAAATCTAGCTTTGAAATGAGTCTGTGGTAATACGTTCAAGTACATTTGCAACAACACGGTCGCAACGTTTGCCAGCAAACTGAAAAGCGTCTTCTACTACAGTACTAATATTAGAAGTTATCTGCTCTCTCAACAGGATCCGGGCTCGATGAAGCCTGGTCTTTACATTTTGCTCACTTATATCCAGGCACTCTGCTGTTTCAGTGGTGCTCATTCCCTCTACTTTTCTAAGTAGAAATACTGACCGGTAAGCCTCCGGTAAAGAGGCTACAGCATCTTCCAATACAGCATTTAACTCTCGGGAGAGCGCTTGCTCTTCAGGGTTTTGTGTTTTAGGCGATAATATACTCATAGTTTCTTCCTCTAAGCCAGGTGCTGATTGGACATTAACAAATCGCCTTCGGCTGCGAACACGGCTCATTGCTTCATTAACTGCGATCCTGGTTAACCATGTTGAAAATTTTGCAAGTCCTGCAAACTGACTCAGGTGTGTGTATGCATTTATATATGCTTCCTGCATCACATCTTCCGCTTCTACCGGGTCTCTTACAATACCTCTGGTTACGCGGTAAAGACGCTGATTATAGCGGCGCATTATTATTTCAAAAAGCGCAATCTCCCCTGTAAGTACACGTCTTACTACTTCCTCATCAGCAATCTTATCAAAGTCATTGTCTATCTTAATATCCATGAATATGTAACCCTCTGCTTCACTATATATAGAGTCATTAATCCAGTAAAAGTTACAATTTTTTTTTAATATGAAACCATTTCATCGTTTTCAACTCTATATATTTGGATGTTGTATTACACAACTTTGTGTCATTACGCAATCAGAAATATTTGAGTTTAATATTAACCAGATGAGATATTACAATTAAATTTAATTATATGAGCAAGTTATGGCAGGTTTTGAAAAACACACATATATGGCATGGATATTGCATTTATAATATCTATACCTAACTGGTCTTTTTATAGTTCTTGGTAAATAAAGAAGATGCATCGAATATTTTTATATGGTATCTATATAATACAAACG
>CAWUPZ010000016.1:0-16453 GCA_963924555.1 Crambe crambe
GTGTAACCACATGGACATTAACCAATAGGTGCAAAGTGGAACTTGCGTCCAAAACTGGATGATCCTGTCCATAAGGTACACATAAAGGAATGAGAAACAAGTTGCTGACATCCAATGCAATACACTAGCAAAGCAACTTATAGCTAGTGTAACTATTGCTTGAAAATCAGTTGTCATATGACTGTAATTGTTTGATCGTAGCACTAAATACTATTCTGGCTCGAGTTGATTGTAACCTAGTGCAAAAATGGGCAACATCGTAGCACTAAATACTATTCTGGCTCGAGTTGATTGTAACCTAGTGCAAAAATAGGCAACACAAACAATGATACTTTTGTGCAAGGTATAGTTCGAATGTGCTTATCCATACGGAACAATGGCAGGAAAGGATGACAAGAAGACTACCCTACATTTGCTGTATATATTTTTTGCAGATGTAGTCTTCTCATCTTTTTTCTACCATTGTTCTGTATAGGTAGTCTTCTTGTGTGTTTTCATTCCCTGCCTCATTTCTAGTGCCCTTTTACAGGCCTACGTGGATCCGATGCTGCTCCCACGCAACCAGTAATCAATCCTATAACCATCAGCGCTCAGCGGAGAGTGAACAGAAAAGTAATTCGAGACGCTCTGACATTCACACCATGAGAGCGAGTACGCAGTTTATCTGTGTGCGCTAAGGAGAAGAGCTGTCCTCACCGCTGTTAAGCACTAGCCTCTCTGGTTGACCTCGACTCGAGGTCCTAGCTTTTTGGGCAGCTTACCAAGTGGCTACACTGGTAAAAGCGTAAGTCCTGGAAGGCGATGATGGACTCGGGTCGGGATCCCAGAGAGGCATTTTTCTTTCTTTAGGGTTGATTGTTCGCTGGTTGTTGGCTGTGGCTCCATAGCTAAAATTACTTTTTAGAAACTAATTTTGATGGGCTAATATCCTGAATAAACTCTCCTTAATATATCGACAACATTACAAAAGCAGGTTAGGTATAGATGGAGGATGCCTGCTGTGTTGTGTGCTGGATAACTTTAGCCAATGCTAACCAAAACTACCAAAGTCTGACACAAAGTTTGGTGAGTTTTACACGTAGTATAGTATTGTGTATACAATTTTGGCTAGCTGCCCTGTAAAAAATAATGCTCAAACACTTCGTGAGGTACATTAACTATCACACAATGATGTAGGAGCAAACTCGCTGGTCGTATATAGCTATTAGGTGCACTGTTGGCTACCCTTGGTATGTTTGGGCATGCAACTACTGTTGTTAGTGAGTTTAGCGGGGATTTTAGGTCAGAGGTTGAAGTGGCGAGAATTAAAGCTCAAGACATAAAATTCATCCTAGCATGCTCCAAGTCCTGTCTTTGGGCTTGCTAGGTATTGCCTACTTCAACAGGTGACTGAGTTAGCAACATATTTTGTTGGTGTATCTAGATGCTTCTACTGTTAGTTCGCCTACAAACCTACAACCCCAAATCACGGGAAACTGAAAGAGTGAAAATATGATGGTGGTCCATTAGAACATACTGACTTGATGTTTACAGAGCCTCTGTACATTGCCAAGAGCTTTAGAAAGTGCTTTCAGTAGGTCCCCATTTTTATGTTCAAAAGTGCACCCTATGTGCACCTTTTTGTTTACACATTATGCCAAGGTTTTTCCAGAAGATGAGTACTGATCAAGCTTAGTATAGTAGGTAGACTTGTTTACAGAGACTTGCACGTTAGCAGAGTTTTGCATAGATGTGCTAACTAGATGGCAAGTGGGAGTGTAATTCTGGGATTATTATGGCTTCATCTAGCTGGAGGTTTCACAAGTTACCCTAGATGTTTTGTGTCTGAGATAAGTTCATTTTTACTTCCTTCTAATAGTACATTTTCCCCCTTCCAGCTAAGCTGCAATATCATGCAGAGTCAATGCAGGGGTGGATTGGTGGGGATTATGTTGTCGGAGTACCCATTGATGGAAGTCATAACACGGCTACAAACATTGCTGTCAGATGACAGGATTCCATCGAAAACCATTGCTTTCCAAATATCTGGTGATTTCCGTAGGGTTTGGACATTGTTGAGTGCAACATCCACTTTACTGTGGCTGTGATACATACACAGCAGGCGCCTACGCAGAATTTTTCAAAGGAGGGTTCATATGGTAGGGTGTCGGGGGGGGGTTTGTCTGTTGCATCGTCTTCATAATTCATAAATAAGCGGCAATCAATTGTGCCCACACACTTATGATTCTCTCTAACATAGTGTGAATGCTGAGTGTTGCTCACAAGTAGAGTAAATAAAATAATTTCGTCGTTCCAACTGAAACTAGGGTTCGTCCAAACCCCCTTGAACCCCTCCCCCCTGTGTACGTGCCTTCACAGGCTGCACATGAAAGAGGGAATCTAAGTGGCCTTTAAAGGTGTTGATAGTGGGGATTGCAGTTCCAATGGACTGCTGTCAGTGTCTGCAGTCTCTGCAACATGCAAATGCTCCTATTGCTGTTGATGTATGTGATACTTCCTCACAGCATTCTACTGCACAACACTTCTGGCATATTCTATTGGTATACCCATGGTGGACTGACACCTGTCTCACAATGGGTACACAGTGTACATGGTGAGACAGGTGTCGTGATCCTGAAGAAGGCCGCGAGGGCCGAAACGTCTACGAGAGTGCTCACTGTCTAGCTATGTGTTGTACAATATAGATCCATCTTGCAAAAGACGCTGAGAAACATCTTGTGGGTGCAGAAGCGGTCCGGTCTTAAGCAAATACCTGTCTCACCGGAATTCAAGAGAATTGGGTTTGAATACAAAGTATTTGCCCACCTTTGGTTCTCTTCAGTCTGATTGGATGACCTGCTATAAACATTGACGGGTGATTCGATTAAGAACAAATGACATCTGACCCAATTTGTTACTTGATCATGATCATTTACTTTACCACCTGCTAGTATTTTGCTCATTCTGCATGAAAGACATGAATTATGATCATTCTTCATTCACTATATAGTATTTAAGACTCTGCCCATACCCAGCAGTCATTGATTCGGTTCATACATGCAAACATGATTTCATTACTGTTGAATTACTTACCATGTATACTGGTATATGATTTGTACATTTCATTGGCATGCTGGAGGATCAAAGTCCTGACACATGATTTTACCTGCCATGGACAGCTACAAAGTACTTATGTAACGAAAAGTTATGCTCACCTTCATCTGCTGTTCTGCTTTGTAAAAAAAAGATTGCCCAGCAGATCTTTAAGCCGGTGCTATAATCACTGTAGCAAAAATATTCTGTGTCTTGTGCACTATGCATGGAAAACTTGGCAAAAGAGTAGGGACAAGATTGCAGCAGATGCTCTCTCACGTTATCCCTGCTCATAACCAACCCCTGGGGAGGCCATGGCTGAGCTCAACGTTGATGTCCACAGCTCCTTGTCATCTGTCAGATGCCTACAATTGGCCGAGCTTTGAGCCAAGCATGAAGGCAACCTCCATCTTCAAGAGCTTCATGACCATGCCAGCCACGACAGTGAGTACCAGAACCTCCTCCAACTGGTTCAGACAGGGTTCTCTGACAACAAGGGTGACTTCCCTCCCAGCCTGAAAAAGTATTTGGGGATTCGAGGAGCCACCTCAGTGTAGAGGATGGCCTCATTGTCGTTTAGTTTTGCAAGGAAACAGTCGGCTATTATATGCTAGACTAGTTTTGTCTGTATAAAGACTTGGTTCAACCACCTTCAAATTTATATTAATGTACAAGTTGCAGGTGGGTTGAACCGATTGTTGCTTCAAATAGAGCTGTTTGACAGTTTCTCAATCATGTTTCTGGTGGTATTGGAGAAAGTGGGTAAATTTCTTCAACAGTATCCATACATGGGAGCTTAATATACTATTAAGAAATATCTTCATCAAAGACGTACAGCCAATGAAAGATGTCAGCACAACACGCATACGGTATCAAATGTTTCTTGACTGTTGATTTCTCTGTCATGTATGCATTTTAGAAGTTCAGATGCATTCCGAGTGTCATGATAGTTTATTTGAATTGATACACCATTTATTCAGAAGTATCCATATGTACAAGTATAAATGCTAAGAATGTATTCTAGTTTCATAATGGCATTGTATACAGCCTCAGGCAACCAGGTAGCGTCACATACGTGAACATCCATGTATGTATATACAAGACAAGGTAAATTTTGCCCTAATGGTTTACATGCATCTCAGATTTTACGGATGTGGTATGAGCAGGAACACTAAGTTGTCTTTTAAAGAGTTTTGATATAACTAATGCCACTTCTCACTTGGTGAAGGGAAGCATGCTATGCATGGTTTAAAAAGATCTAATGTCAGTACTCGCTTAATCTGAGTTACTAAGAGAACCTCTTTCTACTGTTCAAAATGAGAGTGATTTTCCTTTGTCCAAAATCAGAGATGAGTTGTACGTACACTGGGGGACTTCCTTGATCTAGGATCTAGACTTGAGGGACTTCCTTGATCTAGATGAATCAAAATAACCCTCTGGAGATTTGAATGGAATGGTCAACTCATGCAAGGACCACACACTAGTTTTGAGCCCTGCACGTGATGAACACAAGGACATGCACCATGCAGACTGTTGCAATGTACAGAGATTTCCGTATTTTGCCCATTTGGTTACAGGAATACTGGGTACTTCGACCTCATCCACAATGAAGACTATACTAACCATCTAGGGACACCAAGCTTACAATAAGAAACAATTGGCAACAATATTCTACTATACATGTAGTGATCATTCATAGCTGTTACAAGTAATAGTACAACTTTTTGCAACACCTTGTTTTAAGATTGTAATCCAGATGCTAAACAGGCCAGTTTCAAATCAACCTGATAGCATAATATGTACACATGTAATTTTTGCTAACGTATCAATAATCGGACGTAAATTAATTTCGTAAACGGTTGACTTTTCCGAATATTTCCACAGTTGAATATTTTAATGTATTGAAATATACCTGATATACAGTATATGTATGTATATATGTATATGTATAAATGTATATATATAGATATATACATATGTGTATATATATACATATGTGTATATATATATACATATGTATATATATATATATATATATATATATACATATGTGTATATATATATACATATGAGTGTGAGGAATTTGAGATGGCTTTGCGTCATAAATCCAAATTGCGTGTTTATAAGGAACTGAAGCGTGGGGTTGGGTTTGAGGAGTATCTAAGGTATGTAAAGGGACCCCCTTCTAGACTGTTCTTTAAGTTCCGTTCGGGTACCCATGGGCTTTTTGAGGAATTGGGTAGGCATGCTAAGAGGGGTGGGTCTCAGGAATGTCCTAATTGTGGGGCTTGTAAGGAGTCTGTTGAGCATGTTCTTTTTGAGTGTGCATCATACGATTCCCAGAGACAAAATTTTTTGGACCATATGAAGCAAGTTCTTACTTCGGAAGCATTCGAAGCTTTTATTCACGGCAGCATTTTCGATTAAGCTGTGTTTTGTTTGGGTGAAAAACAAGGTATGTTAGTAAACGATGAATGTAGTTCATGGTATAATAAAGTAGGAGATTTTTTAATGTCGGTTTGGGATAGGAGGAAAGAAATTTTGTACGGCAATGGATCAATAGGCGAGGTCAGTCAAAACAACCCCACTCCAGAGTGCGTGGTCAATGGCACTGGGTGCTATGACAGTTGATTATGAGTGTTTATTATTATTATTATACATATGTGTATTCAGTCTGTTCATTTTAACATAATTCCAAACAGGCCACACACAAAAGTTAGCAATTAACTCTGTGTTACTCCTTTAACTCAGGAGGTTCGGTCCTTGTGTGCCAAACGTAGACCTGAAATTGTGAAAAAAAAATCACAGTTAAGAAGTTTACTGCGCTGGTACTGTATATGCAGTGTTAATTGCTTTTAACACTTGCAACTGTGCAGATTTTTTACCATGCAGGCTCAATTTTTTGACATAATTGAAAGTTACTAACACTAGTTGGTTACCTTTGTGCAGTTTGCCTTTGGCTCTAGGTCTTCACGATCTACCAACAACTGCTCCAGAAATTTAGTTTCCAAAAATCCAGCCTGTGCAGTAAATGTAGCATGTCTTCTGAGGATTAGGTCCAAATTAACAGCAAATCCTGTGAAAGGATTGAGAAGCATTAGAACTTAAAATAGAACCATAAGTGTTCAACTTATACGCATGAGTTACAATGGGTGTAAGTCAAATCACTTGTGTAATGTACAATGGAATAATCAGAAAAACTCTTCTAGTTGCCAACAAACTTACAGCACTGACAACTATTATATACCTACCATAAGAAGTAATTGGCATCATAGCTACATAATGTGGTAAAATTCAAGCATTGCTGAAGTTTTACGTTCATATATGTTTACGCTTTAGCAATAGACTGAAATATTACATGAGCATATATTTGATTACAATTTCATATATTAATCACCAAAGTAGAACTATAGTACATGTATTTAACCAAGATCTTGTCTCACCCACTCTGCCAGGATAATTTAAAGCTACATCACTCTCCTTGTATATGGTGTATCAGCAATGCTAAATGTTACAACAATCTAAACCTGCTGTCAAAAAACTTGTGCGTTTTTGCCACTTAGATGGTTTTCAAGTGTTCTCTTAATGTGACTCATTGCATAAATTTGACAAGTCCTTTTCATTCCGTCTCAAGCATTGATTAGAGAGTTAGTTATTTGCGTTGTCAGGTACTATTGTAAACGAGTTTTCTTTCCATAATGAAACACCATGCATATCATTTATGAAATGAAGAGTTTACGAGGGAGCAGAAAGGCATCCAAAAGGCATGGTCCCTCCCTCTCTCTCTCTCATACATATACATATATATATATATATATATATATATATATATATATATATATATATATAATATGTATATGTTATACCACCCCTGCAAGTGCAATCGCCAATTTATACATACCGAGCCCGAGGGCGTGGTACGTATAAATTGGCGATTGCACGAGCAGGGGTGGTGCAACAAATTTATTTCTGGTTGAAGCCATACGTATACAGCCGAATACGTAGTGCAAGGTGCAAGCACGTTGTCGTGAAGGTGTGAAGATCGTTCTACGTTGTGCAAGCACGTTGTCTCGAAGGTCTGAAGATCGTTCTTTCTAACGCGCTCGATGGAGAATTTTACACCAGAGCCCAAAAAGCGGCGGCTTTTGTTATCATTGTCGAGAAAACACTTTGCTACCGTTTCGGAAGAGAGGTTTACAGATATGACGAACTACAAAATGCCAGAGAATTCCACAAAATGCAGCGAGTGGGCGCTGAACAACCTTAGAGAGTGGATCGATGACTACAACAAACGAAACCCCGGCAACTTGTGTCCCGATGATGTGCTTTCTCCCACCTGCTCTAAACTTAAAAGCGCTACTCAACAGGTGGCTGTGCGTTTGTATCAAGGAGACGCGATCTTGTACTGGTGAGCCATACCCTCCTAAAACGGTTTCCTGCTCAGCAAAGACGTTCGTCTTGTAAGTGTTGAATGTGTTAACGAAGGTGACAGTGCGTATATCAAACATTAAAGGAATTTATACGCACTCAGTGCAGTATATCAGATCTATTGCACTGCGGTTTCCTTTGAAGTATGGCTTCAATGGGAAATAAATATATAATATATATATATATATATATATGTATACATATATATATATATATATATATAAAGAAGTATGGTAGTACTTCTTATAGTCAGGGATGGGGCAGGTTCAAAATGGGAAGGTATACAGTATGAGCAGCTCACAGAAAAACAAAGCAGAGGAATGAAAGAGTTAACAGACTACATCCCTTTGCTAACCTTTCTCAAAGTGGAGAAAACTAAACATGAAAATTTCAATTTTGTTCATCTTCTTTCTTTGTCTGGAACGCATATCTCGAAAAGTATACGGTGTATGCAAATATTATACATACCAAACAACTGCTCTACTACTGGGCATCTTCCTTCTTCTGATTTGGGGTGGCATATGAGCTACGACTGGTGAACCAAGGCCACAAAACGGTACCCCAGTATGCAAGATGTTCTTATTTGATAACTTTTGTGGCTTCTGTGTACATATTCCAGGCATGGCACATACAGTCAGGCCACACCCAGACTACTGAACACGTGCTTTTCAGGCTGCAATGAGCTTGCTAGCAACCAAACGTGAGTAAGCAGAAGTTTGACTATAGTTCTCTCTATTTACTTGGTCTTGAAGACCAATTTAATGCAACAGAAGGCGCTATTGTGCATCTAGATACTTTTGGAAATCTGCAGTGTGATAGTACCCGCTTTCGGAGGTGAGTACCTGTGAGTAGCAATCATCTCGACCTAAGTTCTGTTTGGAATTCGCTGGTAGCTACATGTAGCTGTGTGTGAGACTGAAGTTCGAATGCACGTTTTCAATGCATTCGTGTCCAGCACTAAAGTGTTCCATTTCCAGCGTGAAACGCGTTCGTCTCCAATACCAAAAGTGTTCATCTCCAGTACAAAACATTCGTCTGCAGTGTGGTATCGTATTCGGAGGTGAGTAGCAGAAACTATCTCATCACTAGTAATAAACATGTTCTTCTATTTGGAAGTTGGTTTAGAAACCCCTCTCCCAAAAAAGAACAGAAATTAGGGGGAAAACTTTCTGTAAAAAACTTTATTCAGGTAGGGATGGACCAGTAAAAAGTACAGAAGCAAGGCAGGGATGAGAAATACTCAATTAACACTACACTAGTACGAAACGATGGCGGCCCCCTCTCTGACCTCCAAACTCAATGCACTTGCATCCTTAGTTCACTTTGTTGTGTAAGTAACAAAGTTAACTAGGGATGCAAGTGCATTGCATTGGAGGCCAGAGAGGGGGCCGCCATTGTTCCGCAGTTGGGTAGTGTTATAGAGTTTTTCTCATCCCTGCTTTGCTTCTGTACTTTTACAGGTCCATTCCTACTTAAACCGAAGTTTTTCAGAAGCTTTTCCCCCTAGTATATATGTATATGTATATATATATATATATATATATATATATATATATATATATATATATATACTAGGGAAAAAAGTTTCTGTAAAACTTGATTTAAAGTTAGGGAAGGAGCTGAAAAAAGTACAGGAACAAGGCAGAGATGAAAGAACGCAAGAAGACTACCCTACATCTGCAAAAATACCCACCAGATGTAGGGTAGTCTTCTTGCGTTCTTTCATCTCTGCCTTGTTCCTGTACTTTTTTCAGCTCCTTCCCTAACTTTAAATCAAGTTTCACAGAAACTTTTTTTCCCTAGTTTCTGTTCTTTTTTCGAGGGTTTCTAAACCAATTTCTAATTAGAAGACGAACGCGTTATCGAGCTGGAGACGAACCCGTTTCGCGCTGGAGACGAACGCGTTGAAAACACGCGTTCGAACTTAAGCCACACACACACACACACAGCTAGCTACCAGCGACTTCCATACAGACCTTAGGCCGAGATGATTACTACTCACAAGTACTCACCTCCGAAAACGGCAGTATCACGCTCTTGTACTCACCTCCGAGTATACGCTACATCCACAAGTTATATATACGCAATAGCATTCTCTGCTAGATTAAACGGTCTTCAAGTAGACCAAGTTGATAGAGAAAACGATAAACGAACTTCTACTTACACACAGTTAGTTCTTAGCAAACTCGTCGCTGCCTGTAACCTCGCCTGCATGTAATGCACGCGTTCAGTTGTCCAGGTGTGGCCTGACCATACGTGCCATGCCCACACAATTATTGCGTGAAAAGCTGAGAAGCGTACGAAGGAGAACGCGAAGCGTGTTTGAGACAGTTTTTAGGCCGTAACTCGCCAGTCGTAGCTCGTACACAGCTCAAAACATGTAGGAAAAATCTACATTAGCAGAGCAATCGTTTAGTATTCTTAATATTTTCACACCGTATAGTTTTTGAGTTATGCTTGATGAAAGAAGAAAGAAGAAGAAAGAAGAAAGAAGATGAACAAACTCAAAATTTTCATGTTTGGTTTTCTCGACTTTGCTAAATGTTAGCGGAGTTTTTAGGGTAGATTTAGCAATAGAATAGCAAAGTGATGTAGTCTGTAAGCTTTTTCACTCCTCTGCTTTGTTTTTTTGGGAGTTCCTCCTATACCTCATGTACAGGCGGCCATTTTGAACCTGGGCCATCCCTAACTAAGTACTACTGTACTTCTTGATATCAAATTCCTTGCATTATCGAATTCCTCATCGTCTGGCAGATACACGCACATTACTAATTTTGCAGACAACTCGATTATCATCGATATGATAAAGGTAAATTGTCGTGATAGACATATAAACACAATATTGTTTCGCAGCGCTAATAATAATGGTATTCTGCAAACGTACATTGATGTAAAACCAGTAGTCATGATTGTTGTGAGTATATAGACCTACATGCTCTGGGGGAGGTTACTATTTGAGGGGTGCTATACTATTTCATATAATGCTTTATTTTGGAGAGGCTATTATTTGAGGGGCCTACTAAGCAAGGGGCTGAGGGGCGTCTATTCGAGGAAATACGGTACATTTCATTCACTTTCAGGTATACTGTACATCAAAGTATTATTTTCATTACAATTACAGTGTAACTGAGGAGTATAGTGTACTGTATAACATGATGAATTTCTTATAGTGAATATTCAAAGTACTTAGCAAGACTTAGTGCACTCTCCCTGACCTGAGAAATGTCATCTTCAGTCACAAGCTCTTCATGAAACAGCTGTTGTGATAGTATCTCAGGGTATTCAATGGTGGTACAAATGGTCAGGTAGTGCTTCTGAAACACACGCAGATGATCAGGTATTGCAATGGAGGATGGTTCAACTGTTGGGAGATAGAATTCCAATCATTGCCACATGCTTAGGAAAATCAATAATGCACTTCAATACTCATAAGATGTGTGAGCAATCCACAGCACCAAAACTAAAATCTTAACTAGAACAAAAAATGCAACATTCTTATAAGTACTCTAAATACCAACCAAGCTATGGCTAATAAACATATTGTGCATTTTAGTTTTCATCACATGGATTCCATTCCAATAAGCATATGCGCAATAAGCAACAATTTAACCAGTTATGTTATGAGATAGCTTTTAAATTGCTTTTGAATTTCACTTACCACCTGCCAAGGAACACGATTTGCTATAGCACCGGATCGTATTCTTTGAGAGTTGGTAAGTAAAATTGAAATGCAATCCAAACATAGCTCATTCTGTTGAACGATTATTAAATGAAGACAGAATGCAAAGCTTTTATTGATAAAGTCCGTAGTAAGGATGGGTGATGTTTTCTGATAATGTGGGGCAACACTGTCACATATGTGTGCTCACTCGCCTCTCTAACACCAATGGAAGGTGAATTGCCCACGAGCTCAATTTCTCGAGACAAGAGTCAGTATCAAAAACCATTTCAGTCTAAACCAGTTGTTTTGAGACATATATTACTGAAACATCCATTACCAAGAATTATGGTACATGTGCTACTTTTTAGATAGAAATGGGGCAGGTGCAAAAATGGTTGCCAGTATATACGAGCAGCCCAATGAAAAACAAAGCAGCATACAAACAACATCCCTTTGCTTTTCTATTGCTAAACCAAGTCCATAAGTTAAGCTAACCTTCTCAAATAAAAAGCACCATTACCTTGAACGATGTTGGCTGCTAATGCAAGTTCTTCTCCCAGGAATCTCAGATGACGATCTCGCATCAATGTCCTCAGGAACTCTCTCAATACTTCCCGTCCACTTTCACTTGCTATTTTCCTCTCAACAGCATCCAGCAGCAAACGTGCTCTTGCTAAACGCTCTCCTTTTTGTGCAGCCATCTGTTGCACAGTTGGTATAAACATATGAAAGCATATCAAATATATAAAATACAAGACTGTCTTTAAAAAAATTATAAAATACGCAAACCTCAGTGGACTCATCAATGACTCCTCGTGCACAAAGATCTCGTGCTAGAACATCAGGACGTCGAATAGTCCAAGAGAGACGATGGTAAAATTTGCGAAATGCTGTAACACTTCCATAGACTTCAGGAGGAATTAGAATCTCTACGTATAGGACAAAGGTTGAGATTATCTTTATTTATTTTCGCTTATTCAAATTCTTGCTTGATTAGTACTAGCCCACATACACAAACAAATAATACTAAAGGTTAATGCCTTGTGCATAAAAGGAACTTAGCACAACAATTCACAACTCATGATATATATATGTACTGTTGGCGCTATATCGCCACTAATTAAATTTGATGCTTTTTGTCTAGTTTGTAGTTAGTGCTCGTCCTGTGAATGTAGCTAACGGGCTATATATTTAGTACGATTGTGTGTGTATGTACATATCTTATGATTCTTATCTTATGATTTAATGCTCGCTATTATCATGTGTTAATGAGTTGTAGACTGAATTTATTGACTGCATAATGCAGAGTGATAGTATCCTTTAAAAAGGCGAAGAAGGAATCAATTGGAGCACAAATTTGGTCCTTTGAACCAGATAGTAGCGAGCCGGTGACTGCATTCCGATTGATTATTGTTATTTTGCGTAAATCGTACCATAGCGGACACGATCACAAATGTAAGAAGCCGCTGAGGCACGGTGCGCGGCCGCCTGACCCGTATAGAGGGGGATATTTCCTCTTTGGAGGACAAAGAAACGCTAACACCTTACGACCAAAGAAAGATCAAGAGTTTAAAGGATCAGGTCAAGGAACATGATCAGGAGTTCGAGAAACGTCACATGGAGGTCCTTCAGTTCATCAAGGAAAAGACAAAGCTGCTTTGGACTCGGAAGAAAAATCTTTGATGAACACGTTAATCGTGTCTCGGACCTCATCGAAAAACTAGAAAAACTAGAGGACCTGGTAGCGACTACCGAGCCTGTGAGGCCTCACGCCTCTACTGATCATCGGGAAGATGCCAGCAGATCAATGAGAAATCAGAAATGGCTCAGGTACTTAAAATCTACTTTGGATAAAGCCAAAGCTACGATCAGGTTATAAGAGCCAGCGCCTGCCCTGGATATTTTCCTCGTCGAGAAAATGAAAAAGGACGTCGATATGTTGATGAAGAAACTGTCCGATATCATGGAAGACATACTGTCACTCCCGGAGGATGATACTGCCTCATTAAACGAAGCAACATCAATGGAGGATTAGCTTGGAAATTTAACATTAAAAGCTTATAAAACTGACACATAATCGGGAAAAATTAGAACATCGGACTACAGACAAGGCTAGTGTTAGCCTTGGAGTACGATTACCCAAGATTAGCATTCCAACTTTTGATGGTAAAATCCTAAGTTGGAAGAAGTTTTGGGAACAATTTGATGCCACCATCCATAGCAAGGCTGGGTTGAATGACATCGAGAAATTGACGTACTTACAGGATGCTCTCAAAGACAGACCAGCTAGATTTATGATTCAGGGATTGACTCAAACGTCCGAGAATTACAAGGAAGACATCAAGTACTTAAAGGAGCGATACGATCGGCCAATATTAGTTCAGGAAGAACACATCCGCAGTATCGTGGATGCTGTTCCAGTGAAGAACAGAAGCGACAAGGAGCTTTGCCGTCTCTATGACGCTGCAACACAGCACTATCGAACGCTAAAGGCAGCAAAGAGCGACTCATTTGACACAGTTTCTTCTCATCCAGCAGAAGCTGGATGAGAAGAAACAGTTGAAGTGGGCGGAGTTTAGTAATGATCACGAAAGTGTTCCACCGTGCACTGAGCTCCTTAAATTCTTAGACCTCCAAGAGAGACAGCTTGAGAGTGTCACTCAGGTCGGACATAAACACGCTTCCGGATCCAATTGCAAGATGCCTTCCGTGAAACCGTACTACGCTATATCCACCGATGATGCATGCCTAGCATGTAAGAAGCGAGGACATCAGATTCACACCTGTAGTGTATTCAAAGGATGGATATGGGCGGAAAGGATCAGCGTCGTTAAAGAGCTAAGTCTCTGCATGAACTGCTTGAGAGCAGCAAACATTGCAGACAAATGTCGAGGACCCTCGGTGTGCACGAAATGCACAACGCACCATCATACCTTGTTGCATAGGGACGCTGACAATTTGACACAAAAGATGCCTGAGAACATGGAAGGTAAGGAGGAAGCTCATGTAGCAGCTTTAAGTGTTAGCGAACAAGTCCTATTCATGACTTGTAAAGTGAAGGTCACCGCACCTAATCAGTCCAGCACTATAGCGAGGGCTCTTATTGATCCAGAATCTTCAACTTCTTTCATACATGAGCGAATTGCTCAACTCCTACGTCTACCGCGTAGGAAGAAGCATGTAATGGTGGAAGAAGTTGGAGGAATCACTACGCCTACACGAGGATCCGTATGGTTCCAGGTTTCTGGCGTTGAGGATGATGCAGACAAAAGCGGGGTTTCTAGAAGCATACGTGCTGAAGATCACCAAGGATCTACCTCTGCATCCTATCCCACTTGCCCTCAAATGGGACCATATATCGGATCTGGAGTTAGCTGATCCTGAATTCAGGACCCTGCATGCATCGATTTACTGCTGGGGGCTGAGGTCTTCACCAGTATTCTCCGTGACGGCCAGCGGACTGGACCCCTAGGCACGCCATCCACAATTAATATTTGCCGTGGATGGGTGCTGTTCGGAAAAATACCGGATAGCGATGTAGTTGATGTCGCTAATTACACCTTAGAACAGGATGAATTGAAATACATGACTGGATCGGGACGATCTTATGCGGCTGTTCTTACAGCTGATAAGAAAAATGACCTCAACTGCCAACGACGGAGGAACGGACGAGTGGCTAAGGGAATACCGCTTGATTCGAGATGTGAATCAACTCACGATGATTGTCGAATTACCCGACGAGAGTTCGGCAAAAACAGGACCTCGCAATGTGCGAGGAATAGAGAATCTATGCTGGAGAAACGTTTGGGAAACCAAGGGGTTTCAGCCGGCGGTATGTTGGCGCTACATGCATATCGCCACTAATTAAATTTGATGTTTTTGTCTAGTTTGTAGTTAGTAATCGTCCCGTGAATGTAGCCAACAGGCTATATATTTAGTACGAATGTGTATATGTACTTATCTTACCATTCTTATCTTATGATTTAATGCTCACTACTATCGTGTGTTGATCAGTTGTAGACTGAATTTATTGACTGCATAAAGCAGAGTGATAGTAACCTTTAAAAAGGCGAAGAAGGAACCAACTGGAGCACAAACACATACTACAATGCACTTTTTTAAACAAGTTTGGGTGCATACACTAGTGAACCTCATTCCCACATTAGCCATTACATTTTGTGCTGTTGTGCTTATGACTATGAGGATTCTCCTGATAAAAAGTGCAAAATTTATTGTTAAGGGTGTAGATAGCTTGGAGAAACTCAACCGCATATGGACATGATGGATATCATAATCAGTCATGACCAAATTCACAACTGGACATTGCTTGCGTGATTTCATTGTTGAGCCCTTGCGTCTGCATATAGCTCTTTGACAAGGCAGACCATTTAGTTGCTATCATGTTTTCAACCATATACATGAAATGATGCATTTAGTGTTCCCAAAACTTTCTGCCATACTAGAAAAATGCTCAATTCTCTACAGTTTAGCTAATTCATATCGTTTTTAAAATGAAGAATTTCCTTGTAATAATTAGAAAAGTAAATGACAATCAAACAAAAAACTACAGAAATAACCTTCACACATTCTGCTTACTTTTCACTCTCCTTCAGGTGCATTTAATGTTGCGAGGTACTTTTGAGTGGACTTACCCAAGTCTAGCTACAATGCTGAAACTGAGCCTAGGCATTGTAATGTACCACTTAACCCTGCAATTCTGAGTTGTTGCTAAGGCTTTATTTTTTTGCCATGTACATCGGTGATTCACTGTTGATTCAATTGCGTTACATGTAGCCAAGCAAACTTTGAGATCGCTTTGTTCCAATTTGATGCATGTTTAAAATATTCTTTTGTAGAAACATCCTGTAAAAATCAATCAACTAATTAGCATAACAGAAATATAATCCACAAGAACTTGTCTGCTTTGCAATACTGCATTTGTTTCATGACATCCCCAAATAGCGTGTGTACTTTGCAGCACAAGGGAGAATATAGAATTACAAGCCAAATGTGTAAAAGGTTCAAACAGTGCATGGGTTAATTTCTGTCACTCCTGGCTTGATTGCTATTTACTTCATTAATCATGCTTGAGAGGTTGGCATACAACAAAAGAATATCTGAATCACCCAAACTGTAGCAATGCTATAATTTTAAGCACCTAAAAATGTAAGGAGTGCTCAGCACATTTTTGGTAGCTAAAATTGTGCCCAACCTTTCTTTGGATTGATGACTGCTTTGTTTGCTTCATCAGCTGCCAACTCCTCCTAGATCATGGAAAAAAATTCGAAACCT
>CAWUPZ010000017.1:0-18199 GCA_963924555.1 Crambe crambe
GGGTGACGTCAGAAATCGCGTGTGGCATCACAGATCATCATAAGGTGTAAAACGTACGACATACCTGGGAATGTTTGCATAAACATTAGGCGCATGCACAACGCAGTAGTCACCAGGCTCTCTTTTCCGCCCTCACATCATTAGAGAGCCTGGGGACGAGGCTAAAGTGGGTATAGGCTTGCAACCCGACCTCCCGTTTCACGCGGAGGTCCAGCTCCGCCCAACTAGTGTGTTACATGCAGGCGAGGTTATAACCGTGTGTAAGTAGAAGTTCGTTTATCCCTTTCTTTATCAACTTGGTCTACTTGAAGACCGTTTAGTCTAGCAGAGAATGCTGTTGCGTATCTATAACTTGTAGATGTAGCGTATAGTCGGAGGTGAGTACGAGAGCGTGATACTGCCCGTTTTCGGAGGTGAGTACTTGTGAGTAGCAATCATCTCGACCTAAGGTCTGTTTGGAAGTCGCTGGTAGCTAGCTGTGTGTGTGTGGTGTTCGAACGCGCGTTTTCAACCCGTTCGTCTCCAGCACTAAAGTGTTGGTTTCCAGCGCGAAATGCGTTCGCCTCCAGCTCAATAACGCGTTCGTCTTCTAATTAGAAATTTGGTTCAGAAACCCCCGGAAAAAAAGAACAGAAACTAGGGAAAAAAGTTTCTGTAAAACTTGATTTCAAGTAGGGATGGAGCTGAAAAAAGTGCAGAAACAAGGCAGAGATGAAAAAACGCAAGAAGACTACCCTACATCTAGTTGGGCGGAGCCCGACCTCCGCGGAAAACGGGAGGTCGGGTTGCAAGCCTATACCCAGTTTTGTCCCTGCTGCAAAATTTTTGCAGTCCAATCAGATTGCAGCATTTCAAACGTTACGCTTATACATACATTGTGTACTCAATACTTCGCCAAGTGCGTAGGCGTGCTCGGGCACGGTGTCACAGGGAATAGTATCGCTAGGGAATACTGTCACGGCGACACTATTCGGTAGGGAATATATAGTCGCTCGGCAACACTGTTCACTAGGGAATAATGTCGCCGCAGGGGAATACTGTCGCACCCAGTGACGATACTCACTAGCTAGTGGATTTAGTGGCTTGACACAATTTCCCAGAATACTACAGCGCTTCGTCCTAGTATGTATATTTCGACGTAGGATTTGCTTAGCATCAAAAAGGAAAACTATACATGATCACACATAAGCATACAGCGATAGCTATTATAGTTATGTAACATTGTAGTACATTACCTACTCGCTCGGATTGTTAACGCAGCGATTGTCTGTATACTTCCAATTGACGTTTCGGCTCATCTTTAGAGCCTTCGTCGGTGCATATGCACCCATGACGGCTCTAAAGATGAGCCGAAACGTCAATTAGAAGTATACAGACAATCGCTGCGTTAACAGTCCGAGCGAGTAGGGCTTGCGTCCCATAGGTATCTAGTAATAACTTTCTCGCAGTCCGCATGTAGATGTGTCGCCATAAGGCTTTCCATAGACATTGTAGTACATTAGTTATGTACCATGACACTTATTTGTGGCTACTGCATAGCCACAAATCATTACACCTACTTAGTTATGCTAACATTACGCCTACTTAAATTCATGGATTACGTAACCAGAGGAACAAAACTGGGTATAGGCTTGCAACCCGACCTCCCGTTTTCCGCGGAGGTCGGGCTCCGCCCTACTACCCTACATCTGCTGTGTATTTTGCAGATGTAGGGTAGTCTTCTTGCGTTCTTTCATCTCTGCCTTGTTTCTGCACTTTTTTCAGCTCCATCCCTACTTGAAATCAAGTTTAACAGAAATTTCCCTAGTATATATAATTGAATTGCACTGCATAGAGTACGTGCATTTGCGCGTGGAGCAACGAGGTTTTTGGACAGCGGACTAGCCACATCAATGTCAAGGAGGCAACTAGACATAATTTCGGTGCGAACTCTCACCTCATTAAACGTCTCAGGGTAGGGTGCGGCCGCAGTGGGCGTGCATGCCTCGAGGTGTGGGTTACACCCCTTGGTTGGCAAGAATAACGTAGACGAGTGTGGCCGTGGTCGTTATTTACTGTGCGTTTGGATGTAATAATCGCTACGGGAAGCAGAAAGGCCTTGGATTCTATCGCTTTCCAGCGTTTCCGAAAGACAGAAGACAAAAGTGCATGGATCCAGGCAGTCAGGAGAGAGAACTGGGCCCCCTCTAACCACTCGCGGATTTGCGGTAGCCATTTTGTTTCAAGTACAACCATAATAGCTCTCCGCAGAAAGTATATTGTAGGAAAGTTAATATACATATACTCCTATCCATAGGGAACCTGTGAACAGAGCAGTTCATGTTGACTATGTGCCTACCGTGGTGTGTTTTGCGCTCGTGTCGAAGTACCTTCCTTCGCACGAGGCAAACAAGAGCTTTGTCTGGAAGAAGTGGAGCACCGTCCAAGAGACTCGCAAAAGTCCGTATACATACTGAAGGAGTAATAGGCATTCTTAAAACAAGTACACAATTCTGCAGAGCACCCTCCCTATTAATCTAATCAAACACAACTCTGATACAGATTACGCCAATATAGATAAATTTCTTACTGTCTGTGCTGCCCTAGTTAACCTTTCTTATTCAGTTGTTCCTTTGTGACTGCATGGTCTTTGCATTATAATTCAAGTATTGACTATGAATAAAATCTGTCTCATAAATCATTATTTAACTTTGTTCATTAATAATTATAAGGGCATCGTATACAATTTCAACTACAATCACTTGCTTGAATAGTTATGAGTAGTTTCACAGACTTTGCAACAAAACCATCTTCCTCTAGGTTTCCAGGTGAGGCCAACACATTCGAAATGAAACCACTCAATGGGACATAATTCATTGTCGCAAGCCACCATCCTTCCCTCTTCTTCTCCTTCGCACCAACAATAGGAGAGTGGTTCCACAGGACACTTGGCTGAGACATGGCAATCCTTCCCACCAGTCACAGCTGCTTATACCCTGGCATGCATGTGCAGTGTGCACATATAATTTCACCATTTGTCTTTGAAATGATCCATGCCACTCGCGTGTCATCAGGTGACCTCTGACTAGCATTCACTTCGGCTTTAAGCAAAACTATCTTCTTACCTGGCCCGAACTGATGGAAGAATACAGTGCTTACATGCCCAGCTTGAAAAAAGTTTTAAGTGCCCATTTGCTTCCAAGACAACAGCTCCTCTTGCGTGTACACGACTGGTCTGCGGACAATGCACCCGAAGACATGGCCGTACTCGATGCATGGCCATGTTGTCATGTCATTGACGTATTTGTGGTCGTTGCAGGACAAATAAGGGTCGTCAGACATCGAAAGGCCAACACACGACAGCTTTTCCAAGTATCTTCGCTTCGCGTGAGCATTTAGAGAAGCGACGTAAGTCGATTGTCGTATGGATCTCGATGTACACACAGCCATTCTTGCCAACCAAAGGGTGCAACTCGCACGTTGCTGTGTACACGCCCACGGGTGCAGGCATCGGCCCTCCCAGTTTCACTACCACAGACCAAGCGCATTTGCAGTAGCTAGGCGCATTATGTATAACTAACTCACTTCGTCGTGCCTCAATCGTCGAAACCGTGCGCTTCGCTTGCACTATTCCACCGTTCGTCTGTCGCGAATAATTCCGATCAAAACGTAGTCAGGCAGCTGTAGGCAGCAGGTCTTCAATAGCTGCTTCCACTACAACGCCTCAGCTGGCTAGCAGTAATAGTTATTCCTACGCACTGCGAGATAAAATACGGCAACCCTACCGTTGAAACGCCCTTCTACAAAGCTTGGAATGGCAAAGTATATGTGTGGTTTCCGGTCAAACACTGCGGCTCTGTTTGCGAGTAGGTTCGCCTACGTACGTACACAGTAGTCTTGCGCACCATGCCAGTACACGAAGGGGATTGGCTATGTTCACTCGATCTGAGGAACGGAAGTAATTATATCACATGACCTTCGTGCTACCCATCATGCGATTTCCTATAAATATGTTTTAGTCAATTGCGAGCCCTCGTTAGGGTCGCGTTATCCGCCCGGGATCGTCTAAGTTCACCCCATTTCAAACGGTTACGTCATCTATAAATATAAGAATAGGAAATTTTAACCCTCTACGTAACCGACGTTGCTGGTACTCGTTTAGCGGGGAAACTGCGAGCAATTCTCGCGTTCACTTCAAATCGGTGCACGTGCGATAGTTTCTTTCAGCAACATGAATATTTGGCGAGGACGCTTGTTGTAAATGCGGTGTTCTGCATGCAATCCAGAGCGACTGTGAGACACTATGAGAAGATTTATAACTGAAAATTATATATCATTGGACAATAATTTAGAATAATAACTTATGTACATATTTAGCATGGATGACTGGAGAAAAAATCTTAAGCAGAATGGTGTTTACTATGAATGATGGGTAGATGACACTGAGCAGGTTCTCAGTATCCATAAAAAAACAATTGTGACATCGTATGGCACTCGATGGTCTTCAACAACCCAAGTTGCCTCCAGGACAGCAGCACCTGACAAGGACACACAGAACTGCCACCCTAATGAGAGTGTGAACAAAGTAAATCAATAATGCACTGCTAGAACACGTGTACTGTAAATCCCACACACTTGATTGCTTAAGCCAATTTCTGCAACTACAAAAGCAAACTAGCAAGAACTCTAATTGTGTATCTGTCTATACAATATAGCATAGGTGCCAACCATGTAAAAAATTTCTGGGACTCTAATTACCAAATAACCACAACCACACCCACCGTAATTACAAAATATCTCATTGAACAACTGTTTTGTAAGTAATATTTAAGTAAACTTGTATGCAGACCACACCCCTTAATATTTACTACGATACTATGAGGAAAGGGCACAAAAGAGCACCAGGCTAAAGCTTCAAGGGAGCCCGTAAACTGGGGTGTCATGCACACATACATTAAGAAGTGCACAGTGTACCCAAAGTATGAAGTTACAGAAGAGGAATTAAAACAGCTGTCGTTACGCACACTAAAAGTGAAGAAGATGAATACACTGAAGCTTGAGCTAGCCAAAAATCCCACTGCAGTAACAACAAAGTCGATGTCATACATATCTCTTCCCATGGAAGAAGCACACACGAAACATTGCGGGTGCCAAGGCAGAACCACTGATAAAGGTTTATTTTACTAACTAGCATTATACAATTCACAATATATAATATTATAATTATTTGTGTAGGAAGCACAACAAAAAGTCGTTTCACCAACTGAGCATATTAAGAGATCAGGAGCCAGTGCGTATGTACACGACATTGATTAATTACCTAGCCTATCTTTCACCTTTGATGTCAACTTTGTAATGACAGGAAGGAGAACCTTCTACCCGAAGCACAAATCACTCTCCCAGCTACTAAACGTATTATTATTCACAAAAAAAACAATTGGTGTACCTTTGACATGCAAGGCAGCAGAAAACGAACAAAGTGTGGAAACTGCAATGGCTGTCAGCAAATTTATGATTGTGGCACATGTTCTAATTCTCTTGACAAAACCAACTACGGAGGACCAGGAAGGAAGACACAATGCTGTACAAAGAAAAAGTGTATGTTGGGCACACAAAACCCAATCTCCGAATACCGAAAAAAGCTATTGTATATACTTCTAGGCTCAGGCCATACAAATAATTTTACAGAAATCGCAAATACCGTACCGAATACTCTACCAGAGCACTTAGACAGAGCTTTTGCACAGGTAAGTAGTTGACTTCAGTGTAGGATGTAAAATAGTACATATACATGTATTATAACATTGTATATAGTTATTAAACTTCACTGTATAGGGCTTACTGGATGGCACTCTTTAGGCTACTCCAGGTGTGACAATTCCAGTATTAACTAAGTCAGTACTGTAATACTGAACGTGAAAGAGACGATCTAATGGTCCATCACCAAATTGTCTTCGGTTTCTTCGTTTAGTTGTTGAACGGGTTAAATATTTCGTAATACGTCAATGAACGTTTACAGTATTATGACGTAACGGTTTGAAATAGGGTGAACTTAGACAATCCCTTATCCGCCCGTAAACCCGAATGGCGTTGCTAAGCAACGTCGATTTTATTTTAACCCCAACATAATTCCATACTGGTCATTCGTTAATTAACGCAATCGTGAACAAAATTTGACAAAGGTGAACAACGAGCACATGAACTGGATTACCTATTCGCAGTACGTTTGATGACCTATTTGCAGTTCTAAGCACGAGCACAGGAGCTGGATTACCTATTTGAAGTAAGTTTGATGACCAATTTCCAGTTCCAAGCACCTTATTTCACATTTTACAGTACAAAGGAGTCCTGATTTTTTTTCCTGTAACAGTATTCGTTGATCAGGTTTATTGAGTTATTTGTAAATTTTCCTAGACAGTTGATGTTTCTGATACATTTTTGTCAGCCTTGGTATATATGTGGTCAAGGTTGCTACCGCCCTCCATACTAGTGTGTTGTTAGTAGTCCACTGTGTTGGTGATACTTACTGTATGTTGCATATGATGGTTGGTTTGTCTGGCCTACTGTTTGTGGTATGGTTAGCTTGCATGTGTTTGTGGTGTATTATTATCGACAAAAGTAGCCAGAGAGTAGTACAATTATGATTTGATTTGTTGTTCCACTCTTTCTAGGTCTGCTGTAAAGTGAACTGCCTAAAGGCCTGTGGCTGAGGGGTGAAAACTTAACTTCTGTCGAAAATGAAAATTCCCAAATCTGCCAAGTATACTTTGGATTTTGACCGCTTTCACCAATGTTATTTTAGCACCATTGAACAGCCACGCCAATGCTGACTGTGCAGTACGAAAGCGGGTATAGGAATTTGACCAGACCCTCTCCTAGATTGGCGGCGCCGTCCTCATACGCGGGGTAAGGACGGGTTGCAAGCCTATCTCCAGATTTGTTCTGGTGAAGCCAGATGTAATCGTCATGAATAATATTAACCTTAGTGGTGTTACATAACATTGTTAGAGCAGCAATGAAAATTTCTCTTTGAAGCTGGCTGCACCGAAAAATAAGCCAAACTTGTTAGAGCGTAACAAAAACACATCAAACATCAATAACCAGACAAAAACACGGCAAACATCAATAACCAGAGTTAATTAGTTGATTTTTGGGAACCTTTCACCCAATTATTGAAAACTTTAATTCGGAAAACTGTGTTCAGTCCGGCTCCAGCAAAGCTTATCTAGCAATCCTACACTCTTCCTCCTCATCTCACTCAGCAACTTCTGTGGAGTAGATTTGTGAATGTACATGGGCGGCCTGGGCGAAATTTGTCAGTAGACATGCACATGGAACATCTCAACAAACTGCTAAGGGTGCTATCGGTTTCTTGGGTTCCAATAAAACAAAAAAGCCATCACACGAATTGGCCAGTCAAGTGGAACTTCGTCCCCTGTATTAGATAATTTTGATGAAGACAATCACATTCAAGATTAATCAAGAACACAAAAGAGACCCACAACTCTGAAGGACATGAGGTAGTTGTGAAAGAACTTCTCAAAGCGGACAGTCTCAAGATCAAAAGTACCAAGAGAATTAAAGCATTCACATTTCCCCACCCAAGAAACAATTTAAGAGTGAAAGACAAGGGTGAGCTACTCCAGTGGATAATTGGCAAACTTCTGAGCACATTCTAGTTTAGTGTTGTAATGTCATTCATGCTTCAAATGAGAATTATTGTCTCACAAATTAATATATAATTATACATAATATGTACAAGTGAAAGTGAAATTTATCTCAAGAAAATGATGCAAACATGTTGAAATTAGACTCACAAGCACCACATTGACATGACTTACAACAGATATCACAATATAAACACTTAACATCCAAATTTAAAGGTGTGTAGTTGTCCATATCTCCAAATAATGCATCTTGTCTACACACACTCCAAATAGCAACATACTCTTTGATATCATCGTCCATTCACTGGATGATCGATTCAAGCCTTTAACAGGGTGGCCATAGCTGGCCTGCCATCTCTGCCGGCCCTCCCACTCTCCTGTAATTATCAAGCATTCCAATATGTACAACTTGTCTGATGTTCGGACAGTCCACACCCATTCTGAAGGCAACAGTGGCCACCACCACTCCAAATTGTCCATCAGCCTAAAATGACGCAATGATATCCGATTTGTGGTCTGGCTCTGTCATACCAGTGAACATGTCCACAATGCGGAATTGCGAAATGTCTGGTGCATCGCTAAGGTGTACAGTCTTGACCAAGGCTCTCCATTAAAACAAGTAAACAATGGAGCACATAGCAAACATGCTGCCATATATGATGGTCCTTGGGAATAAGGTTCACTCTCTTCAACTTGGATGTGAATGACTTCAACGACTCACCCACATTTGTGAATGCTCCGACTGAATCAATTAAATTGTAGGGGATTTTGTCAGAATAAAAGGGTTTCTTAGCCCTATCGTGTAGCTAATGGCTAATCGGTCCCTCTTCCTCTGACGGTATCAAGCTGCGAACTTCTCCAATCCGTTTCAACACAAACTGAAATGTATAACTCCTGCAATGGCAATGCAAATTATGTGATAATAACCGTGTACATGGCAACATGACATGTGCATGACTTACCATTTTTTACAAAACATGCCTCATCTATGACAAACGCTTCGAGTCTTTCAGTGTATGCATCCTTCTCAATGACTCATCTCCATCATTTGTTGGTAATCAGCATCTCACGATCGGGTGTGAAAAACACCATTTGGTAGAGTGCCTGGGTAAGTCCATCAAGTACAGTCCTGTCAGTCACTTCTCCACTCACATAAGCACTTGACAGTCCTCTACTAGAGTAAGTGGCCACCTGCAATTAATTTCGACTGCTTACAACCCAACTAGTTGGCTGTATGTAGGCCACCTTCATAATTTAAACTTCAGGCTTATTCACAAGCGTCAACCTACCCCGATCCTTTTCTCACCTGATTCTTCATGATAGCAAGTAGAGGAGTTACAACCACGGTATCGAGTTACCTCGCTCCTTCTTGTTAATGGCATCAAATGCTTCCGGTAGGCATGTATAGCAAGGCTCTTGCCAAAGCCTACATATAGGCAGATTTGCAAACAAATCTCATCCTCTGACAAAGTTCAGGACGACTTCGACTTTTGTAGGCTTCATACAAGAGTATCCAAGCACTTGAACGGCTTGTAGGACGCACGTTTGGATTCTACTATACCTTTTCTCTTCTTCGCTGGCCGCCATCTATTAGCTTGTGGTTTAGCTAAATGTTTCACTAAGTGGCCACTTGAACGCTGCAATTCCTGCCGGCAGAACAAATCTGGGGATAAGGCTTGCAACACGTCCTTGCCCCGCGTATGAAGATGGGCTCCGCCCATCTAACTCTCTCCTTGCGAGAGTCTGGCTTGCAAGACTACGTACACAGTGCATGAATTTCTTGACCTCAGTATATGGGTGGTTACTAAAACCCGGAACGGAATGGAACAGAACAGACTATTCCGTTCCGTTCTTTTCTGTACTCCACCTTGAAGCCATACTGTACCCTGCTTTAAACCCAAAAACTTCGATTTCGGGATTGCTAACCCTAAATCGAAAAATTTAAATAAATAACCAGAAAATTACGGAGCGTTCCGTTCCATTCCATTCCGTTCCGGGTTTTAGTAACCGCCAGTACATGTATCACCAGAACCGTAATCATAATTCATAAATAACTTCACAGTGTACACAAATTTGATACACTCTATAATGTTACGAAAATTTGATGTTAAAAATGGAAAGGGTCATTAAATTTGCTTATGCCAGTTACTATACTAATCTAATCAAATTTCAATTAGCCATGTTGGAATATATATACTAAGGGAAAACAAATTTGTTTAACTTGATTTCAAGTAGGGATGGAGCTGAAAAAAGTACAGAAACAAGGCAGAGATGAAAGAACGCAAGAAGACTACCCTACATCTGCAAAAATACACTGCAGATGTCAGGCGAATTGCCAGTGGATAATTTTAGGCAGTTTTATTTGCAACAGAAGTGGGCGGGTCGCTGGGTGACGTGGAGAAAACATGGAAGTGAGTCTGTCGGGAAAACAACCTTTTCCTTGGAGCCTGTAAACTTACTTGCGGGTGGATACCACGTATGTGAAGCTGCCTATGTTGTCTTCATCGATGTACAAAGTCTTGAGGCAGCAGCAGTTTGCAGAGATGACATAGGGTGATCTAAACCACGCGGGCTCAAGAATTTTGCAATAAGATTGTCTCTTTCCAAGAGTCTCAGCCCGAAAAGGTAAGGTGGACACTTCTGAAAAGTTTATTTATGCATAAAGCATATAATGAGCTACAATTAAAGAATGGTCATGGCTGTGTACTTGTGCAAAAATAGAAGTGGGCCACTTGTCTATAAAAGGATGTGTCGAATCATGGCTACACCTCAGTGCTGCAGTACATGAGAAAGTGGCTTTGTGTACGCATATGCCGACATCTATGTGATATAGCAAGTTGCTGTTAGCTAGGTTAAGCTTTGAAACAAATCAGTCATGTTAATTACACATCAGGGGAGAGGTTACACTGAGAAACATATAAAGTCACATGTTAAAGCCAGCAAATACGTATAGTATTCTCACAATCCATGTCTAACAGTTTCAGTCTGTACTTATTCCTCGCTACTGCACTTTGATTCCTCATCTCCCTCTTCCTCCTCATCTTTATCTGTTCGTTCACATAGAGGTTTGTTCGCTCACTCAGAGAAGTAGCAATACATTATTGATATGTGCAGTGCATGTATTTAGTGAGATTCTCTTTTTCGCCTTTCTTTCATGTAGGAATATATTCTGGATCAGGCTGGTGTCATTGGGCTTCCTTACGGTGAGAGCAACAAAGATAGCTGTCATCAGGAATCCACCACCATGCAGTATGCTGTTCAAGGAACCTCTGCTCTTCACTTAATTGTCAGAACACAAAAGTGGTCATAACGTGTTTGCGATTTGCTACACATAAAACAAGGACCACGCCGTGGGATCAAAATGTGCATGACAGCATGTGATTACGCGTACTTCCCCTCGCATGAAGAGGATAGGAGGAGGGTCACCATAACAAGGCACACGAACATGGAGAAGAAGACCCAGATTGGGAGTGTAAAGGAGTGGGAAGCACACACTCCCAGCTAGTAGACAGCATGCCCCGTCAGTCAGATTGAGTGTCGATCGCCATGACAAGTGCAACAAGGAAAACAGGTCACAGAGAATGTGACTTGTTAGGACACTAGGCCAACATGTACTCTTAATGCATGCCTTTGCACTTGCCCACCACGTACGAGCAATTACCCATTAAGCAAGCACATGTCATATGTACACACATCAAAGGACGAGAAGTTCCTTGCTGCAGGATTGGCACTCTAGTCACGACACATAATGATACAGTATGTACTAATACCAAAAGAGCATGAGAGCATGTGGCCTGCATAGTGTTGGATATTATGCTAAAATGCGAAAAAAAGGCTAGATAGAGCGAAGCTCGTCTTTGTGCATAGAAAACACAGGTGGGAGATATGCACGACAAATTGGATCATGTCGCCCTTTGATCAAAGTGGCCACATGGATGATTGATAAAACGAGGTCATTACATTACTTTAGATACTTCTTTTTGTTCAGACAGGTGCATGGCATGCCACCATTTGAAATTCATGCAAATCCAGTAATAGATTAACAAACTGTGCATGTGACAAGCTTTCTAGTGCAGATATCCTACATGTACACTTACAAGCCCACGTGCAGACACACCTGCTCAACAAGCTCCTCTGTAAATTACTTGTGCACTTCACACGCTCATCGACAGCTACCGTACACTTTCTCATTCCCTACAGCCAAGTTATCCTCAATAATGTTCATTTCCTTACAACCTCGTGAGTACATTTCCGGACAAACATTCGTGCTTTATAGACTCCATTTGCTGGACCGTGTTTGGCCAAAATTAGTAAAAGTGAATAACCAAGCATGACAGCAGGATGCATTACACACTTAACAAAAATGTGTGAGGGCGGGCATATCCGTTATGTGTCACATTAACACATGCACAATATACAGTAGAATGTACTGTAAGTGATGATTTAATCCAATAAAGCACAATGCCAAAATAAGCAAAAAACATTTACAAGTATTAGGCCATAACCACATGCGACCTCTCGCACGACAATCAGTGTTACCGTTGCATTGTTTGAATCTTGCACCATTTCATTTCAACCCGCAGCACCCGAACGGAATTCATTTGCATGTTTTAGCAACACCTCCAACTTTTTCTGACCATATTTGATCGTTTTCACGACAATCGCATTATTATGTAGCGGAGTGAGTCATTGGCAATGCAGACAAGGCGGTGGTAACTTTCACCTGCTGTTAGTGTCCACACATCTGGCAGTGCAACTAAATGGGTTAGTTTGCATTTGAACTTTTTAAGAAACTGTAATCAACTCACTTCAGACCTGATCGTGCACCATGGGAGCCAGAACTAAAGATGATGCTCTCTTACAATCAATTCGATAGATTAATTTTGTTTAAAAGTATGGTGTTGAAAATAACCTACAGTACATGGCGTGCACATTAGTCTGTTTACCTTCACTGTGACCAGGCTATGTATAAAAGCTCTCAAGTGGTAAACAGAATTGTATACTAGAGCCAAAGAGCGCGCTCGTAATGTATATGTAAGTTGCTCATCAAAATACGATTGCAGCTTGGCACAAACTTCAGCATCTGTGTCATCCACGCATGGCAAAAACATTTGCCTTGCCCACTTACTGAAAAGAGAGAGGAAAAAGGAAAAGCAAGACAAAGAGAACGAGAGAGTAAGAGAGAAGGAAGAAAAATGGAGACAGTTAAAATGATTCCCGTGCGTGTGCCAAGCAATGATGCATTAAAGTAACCAAACCACTAGATCAGTTGTCTATCATAACCATCAGTGCCCAGATAACATCACTCTGATATGGAATGTGAGTAGAAATGGAAATTTCTAGAACCAAGACAACATATAGAGTATCCACCATGGGGAAAACTGCTGGCATGTGTGCTGAACGTCGTAAATCTGACCCAGACAACAGCACATCTGCCACCATTTGAAAGACATGCCTTTCATTAGCACAAAGTGGATTACAACAAATTGCAGTCAATGTTCCGTGATTCGTTCTCATAGCCCACACATTCAGTGTCTGTATGAACACTTACATGCTACTTCTATTAGCAATAATGTTAACAGTGTCTTGGGCAGTTCCCAAGACAACGTCACGAGAAAGGATTGCTAATTTACTGCACGGATGCTGTCATTGAGACAACTGTCCCATTGGTAATCACAAGCTAAAATTCAACAAGATAATGTTTCCTACGTAAAAAATCAGTGTCTTCAAGCATGTCCGTGGATAAAATAGCATGAAGGGAGCATGGCAGAGTTACTGCTTCAGAACAACATGAACCACCTGTGCCCTCACAATCACCAGCTCGCACAGTGGTATCAGTGTCGGCAGACATTTCCCCCCCGAGACTAAATAGCTTTGACTATTGCGAAATGTGGGCATTACTTGTGACGCAATGGTGCCATCTGTGATCATTCTTCTCATTATGAAAGGACCTACCACAGTGGTGAGAACAGCTCCCACCCACCCATTTGCAGCACACACATTCCGACAATGTAACACTGGCACCATTGTAATTCCATCTGCTGCTAGTCAGTCAATCCTTGACCCTTGCTTTTGTTTTGAAAAAACTCCCACCTCCCCATATTTCCAATCCGGCCCACTGACCCTTTTGACTTGCTCCTGTGATGTCCAGCCACCATATATGTGTAGCATGGTGGGTGAGTTTTTTCCTAATTCCCTAAAACAGCAGTTGTTTTGGGCACTCAAACTTGCTCCATATCCACAGGACTAGGATGGTCTACCTCCCCCTTCCTCTCCCCACGCGCATCATACAAATGCAAAAGAGCCCCCCCCCCCCCCCCCCCCCACCCCCACACACACACACACACAAAATTGACACACTTTTAAAGGGGAGATGCAATTTACTGCTTATGCCCCTTCAGTCCGTGAGAAGGGGCCTTTTGCATTATTCAGCACAAAACAGCGCTTATAAGGAAACATATTTGGGGACCTTTTTCTTTAGCGCCAGTTAGAATATAGGCAGGGTCCCCCCATCTACATTCCTTAGTGCTGTACCAGCACTAAGGAATATAGGTAGCGGACCCAACAACAGCTTTAGCAGTTGGTGCAGTCGCAGAGCAATGCCAACACTAGAAGCACTCCTTGAGGCCAGCCAGGCTAAGGCATCCACACACTAACTGCACTTATGACTTCAATAAGATTAAGTCACACTCAATCCTTTATAACTGCATACGCTCACACATTTGCATGCAATCTATCCATATCTCCAAGGTTCATTTCATGGTACATCTTACGAGACCAGAAACTCTATACCTTTGCGTCCAGAGCAGCCTCTAGTCATTGGTTTATGGACACACACACATACATACACACACACACACAAACACACACATACATACACACACATACACACGCACGCACACGCACAAACACACTCACAATCATGCATATGTACAGTGTACTTACCTGTTTCCTTGTGGCTGACGGTGAAAGCGTACATGAACACGTTTTGGGGAGGGAGGAGGAGAAGGAGAGGATGTAGCAGACGACAAAGAGGAGGGTGCTTGTCCAAGTCGTTGTAGTTGTGCTGGTGGGGCAAGCCGGTCCAGCACCCAGTCCACCTTGTGACTAAGCCGCTCTAGCCTTGATGTAATTTTGTGACCATCTGCTTTACTGTCGAGGGAGGCCATTCCTTGGCCGTATGCGGGCTATGTCCAATGTTGCAAGGGTGAGCGCAGGTCTCCATGGAGGTGCCAGAATCCACAGACACATCAGAAGTGCTGCTAATGTCATCCTCTTCGTAACGAGCTGTCCAAGAAAGGTAGCTGCATGTGCCAACAGACTGAATAGGGGAGAAAATATACACCATAACATACCATAAAGCAGCAGGTCACATTTTCCTGTTCACATTACATGGATGTGTTACACATGCAAACACAATTGTCTACTAGTAGCCTTACAACAACATGCTCAACCATAAGATGCTAAAAGATTCTAATATATAAATGTCTGTGTGATGCTAACTCAGTTCAACCAAGCCATTGTTACAGCTGCAGCAGCACTCTGAGTGAGACCAAAATATACTTAACTTCCAATATATTTCATTATCTGGTTACACCACTCCAAAACTTTGCTGTCATAAATGCAATGTAAAACTCCCCTTCCAGGACATCCTGTAGGTTTGAGTGTTCACGGGTTTACATCTGGGAGCTATTAGAGGTTGTGTGAGGAGGCATGTTGGCTAGAAAGATACAATACTGCTGTATCCAAGTCAAGTGAAATCTAAGACCTGTGTTGACCTTTGGTGAAGGAGAGGTTGTTGACAAAGTCAAGACACTTGTTTGGATTCACTCAAGTAATAACCTCTTCCACAAGACACGATGGGTCCCATGTCATGCTCAATAGCGACATCCATTACCCATACCCACTGTACATGTACACACCCAATCAAAGCATGTGTACCAGCATGGTCATTAGTCACAGCCAGATGCATGAAAATATGACTCTAGACAAACACACACACACACACGCTTGTACCACTGTACCAGCGAGATAGGGTAGACACTAAGACTCATGCGTGAATGATGGATATCTGACGTGTGCAAAAGCCTACTACCAGCTAATGCACACCATACCCATGCAAATAAAGACCAAGAAAGTCTACACTGCAGATGTCAAAGTAGATAAGCAAAACAGTAAACTTGCAGTCCTTCAACAGTCCAGCACCAGCTAATCTACTTAACTTACAACCTATGTGTAACTCTATATGACCACAGGCAACGAGATCAAAGCATGCTATACAAAGCAGTGCAGTGTCATTGGACATTCCTCTGGGTGGTATATATACATGTATATATATACATGTAGTTGTCAAGTGCATGCATACATGTGTATTCAATCCAAATGGAGATCTATGTGAGAACAAGTATAATGCCTTCCTGCCAAAGTACTGACTATCCCTGCTGTTCTTTTTCTGGAAATGGGCTTGTTAGCATGCAGTATACACACATACATACATACATGTACATACATGTATACAAACTCAACAGCCCTTGGCAAGGCCCATTGTCCAAACAAATGGTGTATACATACACGTACATGTGCATGCCTCAGGCAACATTAAACACCAGCTCCTCCTTGCGTCTTAGTTAGGCAATGCAATGTTGCTGACTACACCGATAGCTGTCCAAGTCAAGCTTGTGTTCCAAGAGAGGCACACCTCAAGAATGTCTATAGCGCAACTGTTAAGCAGACATTTTGCACTGAAGTTTTCAGCCAAAAGGAGCATCACTTTAATGTACAGGATAGTGGTTTAGAGACAGGACCAATCTTTTAAAACCAAAACCCAATACTTCTAAGTCTCATCAATGTCAAGCTTTTGCCCACAGACATAAACATAACTGAAAATAATTTAAACAAAAACTTGAAGGGATTTTTACTGCGATAATTTTTTGTGGTTCGTTTGGTTACACACCCCAATTTCATTTACTTAAATTTGTCCAAATTTGTTTGATAAATGGTTTAAGTGCTGGCGGACACATTTTTCACAATCAGCATAGGACTGTGAGATATACATGAATGAAATGGTCCTGTTACTAGCCAAGACCACAAATTGTTCCTTACAGTAAATATTTGGTGAATTGGCAAGATATGTTTCTCCCCATGGTGTCCTGTTTTGGATAATTATTTGATTGAGACTGGACCACTTCAGCGCCGGGGGGGGGGGGGGGATGCTTCTCAATATTGTTGGATCAATGTACCCCTAGAGAACCGAAATGTCGACAACAGTGTGTGTGCCAGATGTTGATTCTAACGTAAAATCGATCCAATAAAACAATACAAAGAAACATCCTGTGGGCGCTGAAGCAGACCGGAATCAATCAAATAGTTGACTAGTAGTTTTTGAAGGTGACTGAGTGCGACTGCATTAGGTTCACCGTTTGTCATTAGACTCTCCTGAGCTAAAATGTCTGACACATGTTTTGTATAACTTTTCCAAATACCTTTTAGCCCTATAATTAACCCAGCACTGCTAAAGAAGTACAGCACGGGGGGGACACAATATACCGCATTTACTTATGTAGCAACTTGGGCAGTTAACCATTAGTAAAAACATACCCTTCCCTGAGGCTATACAAGGCAGGCGTTTGTTACTGTCTGTCACTTGAGCCAGCCGACAATATTTGAATTCCTTACTTTTTACTAGTGCATATAAATGTTTGCCAAAAACAGTGAACATTGGTACTGTCACTCAAACACCCAACGACAATGGAGTCATGAACTTTCTTTGGCCAAACTTTACAAGTCCCAGATTGTGATCCTGTACATAGGCACAGGGCCGGCGGAAGCAAAATAACATTGATCAGGCAATATCATTAATATTCATTACAATAATATACACGCCCACATTTACCCGCCCACATTTGGGGGTGTGGTAGTAGAAAAATGAATATTATAGGATACGCCGAAGTAATTGGTCGGGCAGTTGCCCAACCTGCCCGACCGGTTCCGCCGGCCTTGAGGCAGACCAAGGGACATTGCTTAATGATAACTGATAAGTGGTGGCTGGTTAAACTCAATTTTTCTCATATTTGCCCATCATACAGAAGAGTTGGGTCAAGTTACAGCACCATAAAAGCAAGTCCATGTATAGGTACAACCCTGTTAGTGATGGATTGAGGGGGTCATCCCTTCAGTTCAGGATACAAAGATTTCTCACTCACCATCTGCCAGACAAACAAGGACCAATTGTCTGCAGATCCATGCAGAGGCAGAGCTTCTGTTTCCTTGTAGCTGGAGAATCACTGGTTGGCCCCTAAGTATCTTTTCCAGCCACAATGTCAGGTTTCCTATAAATTCTTTTATATTCCCAGGGATACTGATGGGAAAGTTTGGGAACAAAGGATGGAGTTTGATTGCTTTGGGAAAGGATTAGAGCTAAAGGACCTTTGATTCTCATAGGGGATTTCTTGACTACTGATTGATAAAGAGATGTGGCTGTGATAAATTGTGTATAGAAGTGTCAATAGCTGCTCAATAGCACTGTGGCATCATGAACATCCTCAAACAATGCT
>CAWUPZ010000018.1:0-26143 GCA_963924555.1 Crambe crambe
GCGATGATGAATTATCGGTGATCTCGTATGTTTATGAAGAAGATGATATATTAGAAAATGAACATTCTAATATAGATTTTGATATGATAGATGATATGAAAGAAGCAGACCGTTTAGGTATGACTTTAGAAGAACTTTATAAAATGTATGATGAAATAAATAACTTTCAAGAAGATATTCGTGATTATGCTCCTGAATGGCCGTTTGATCATTCAGGAGGATATCAAGATGAGGGTATCGAAGAATGTACATAATTACTTTCTTTTCAAAAAATCATCATGATTTTGTTCGTTAAAATCATGTTGCATAGAACTTACTTCGTCCATGATAGACTGGATATGATCTGAAAGTTCTACTTTGATATTGTTAAAAAATTCGACGTCATTTTCTGGTATTTCATTTTTAGAATGAAATCCATTCAATGCGTTTACTAGTTCATCCATATATTCAAGAGTTGCTCCGAGTTGATTAGGTAACCATGTAGTAATGGGTGTACCTCCTGTTGCTACGGGATGTTTTGTATTGTCAATAATGTATTTTTTTGTTAAGTTCCAATGTTTTTTTCTGAACATTCGCAAACAATTCAAATTTTTTAATAACAATATGCATGAATGTGCATCCTGCAAACAATAGTTTTTAAATTCTAATTTTTGAGAAGTTTTATTCATAAAATCAATATATGCTTGATGATCCTTGGGTCTGTATTTGCGTAAATCAAACAAATACTCTGTCAATTTGTTTTTTGGATAACTTAGTTGTAAAAAACTATCTACAGATGGAACAATAGAATCTTGTGCGCCAGTTTCGCCTCTGTAAGCATGTGTTTCATATTCATAATTATCACCTTGTCCTTTATTAAAAATAATTTCTTCACTTGGATAACATTTGTCGTTACCAATTTGTCCCATTATAAATGTTCGAAATGATAAATAGTCTTTAAAATTAGATGCTTTCCACATGGTTTGTAGTGTATCTACAATATCATAAAAAATAGAAAAATGTTGCTGTAGATTTTTATTAAATTCAATTCGGTTATTTTCATGAATGTTTCGCAAACAATTTTGCTGATATTGAAGCAATGCACCACTTTGTGCAACCATAGCAACATGAACGTTGATAAAACCTTCTTCGCTGTCATGTCCATTAAATGTTCGAATTGTTTTATAACATTTGTAATCTTTGGCATCTTCCTTGTTTGTTAATACGGCATTATTTAATCCGTAACCATATGCGTAGTCCAACCACGGAAATGCATCATTTTTTTTGGCAAGTTCCAATAACGGAATGGAAATTCTAGGAGGCAAAATAGAACGCGCTGTTCCATAATCGTTGTTTTCACTTTTCATTAATGCAATATGACAAGGTTCTAACGAATATGCGGATGCCAGAAAACAAAAATCTCTTTGAAGAGCTGCAAGTAATTGCTTATCTTCGATTTCGGAAACATCATACATAGGAAGTTCTTCCATAACTTTAGTTTGTAAATCACCAATTTCTAAGTATCCTTTTTTACCATCTTTTTGATGTATCTTCATGTCATTTAAAAGATCATTTAACTTGCTATATTCGGTCGGTAATGTATCAAGAGGGTCACCAACTGGCAAAAAACCATTTTTTCCGGGTATACAACTAAACCAGGATTCGGGATGTTCACTTTCCCACGTTTGAAAAGAAAAATCACTCATTACATAGTAACATACAAATTCTATAAGTGGTTTTTAAATATTTATCGTTTTTTGGTTTTTGATTATTACACTACCCGGAGTGTCTGATTTTGATACATTTTCAATGTTTGTATAAACAATGGGAATGTTTTTTTGATTATTTTGTTTAGAATGTTGCTTACAAAGCACTGCACCTTGTTTGATAACATACTTTACATTTTTACGATCAAGGGGTTCTTCTAATTTTGCAATTACATGACAAGAAGAATGACCTTCAATATGAAACCAAATATGATGAGGTTCTGCATCGTCAATAATATCAAAATTATCTTGTGCGTTTTTACCCACAACAAATTCGACTTCAATATTGATTTTGGGTATAGTAATGATTTTACTAATCGGCATTATTTATAGTTACAATTTGTGTAATTATAAAAAAAGAGTTCAATTTTCTTCACAGTTTCCGTAGCATTTTCCCATATAATAATAAGCATCTTTGTTTTTAATTGAAGTATCACTGTAAACGGATCTTTTTGTAGGTCCATTACTGTCTCCTTGTACGCACTTTTCTCCGCCAACTAATACACAACATTGGGTGGATGCACAAACATCTCCCGGTAATTCTTGGCATCTATCGTCAATTGTTTGGGTTAAATTTCCGGAATCTTCACAAAATCCTTTAATATTATAGTCTGGAATAGGTGCAGATTTGGGTTCAAATGGATAATTATTTAAATATAACATTTCTGCATAAGCTGGTTTATAACCTAATCCTCCATAAACTATTTTTGTTGGTTCGTAATAAACAGGTTTGGGGTTAATTGTATCTACATCGACATCTTCTATTTCGGCGTGATTGATCAAAGCATCATTCATAGGTGCAGGAGCAAGTGAAACCATAGGAGCAGGTGCTGGTGTAAGTGAAACCATAGGAGCAGGTGCTGGTGTAAGTGAAACCATAGGAGCAGGTGCTGGTGTAAGTGAAACCATAGGAGCAGGTGCAGGTGCTTTTGTAAAAATAGGCAATGAAGATTCTTCAGGGGGAGTTTCTTTTTTTTCCTTAGCACCCTTCATATACCATTCAACATCGTATGTTCCTTGATTATATTTTCCCACATCTGAAGATATATTAGGATCAAATGCAACATAAGTCCATGAATCGTCTTCATTTAATGAAAATCCTAATTCCGTTGGTTTTACAAAATATTCTTTTCCTTCAATTGAAAATTTGAGTTTCCAATTTTCTATCAATTCTTCCCGAAGAGGATTCTTATTGTCATCTTTCTTTGAAAATGCATTTTCCGGTAAATTTCTGAATTTTATAATGTCATTAATCCATGTTGGATCACCTTGTCTTGATATTGCAGCCATATTGTAACCATACCAACTAAATTCGGTTTCTGCAGTAAATACTTTTCCATATTCATTTTCTAAACCTTCTTGGAGAGGTTTTTGAAAAAAACTATGAATTTCATTCGAAAACATAGAATAAACTAACCATAAAATAAATGCAATAAATAAACCATGTTGAACCATGTTTGTAGTTTGTTTTGATAATAGATTACGTAACGCAAATACTTTAAAGATACCTAAATACTTTGGGTCTAATGTTAGTAATATGATAATAAGAAAAATCAGCAAAACAAATATCATTCCTTAAAATATTTAGACATAATAAAAATGATAAAATTGAATTAAAAAGTTCTCTAATATAGAATATACAAAATGATTATTCCTGTTAAATGTTTTACATGTGGTCATGTTTTGGCCGACAAATATCGATATTTTCAAGACGAAGTTCGTCGTATGAAAATTCAACAAGGACATGATATCAAAAAGGTTGTATATTTAACAAAAGATAATATGGAAAAAACGGCAGAAGGAACTGTTTTGGATAATTTACGTTTGACGAACGTTTGTTGTAGAAGGCATATGTTAACTCATGTGGATATTGAATAATTATATAATATTATAGTATAATGGGTAAACCTTCTAAGAAAAAGGCAAGTAGAAAAAATCTACGTATTTAGCGAAAAAGAAAAGAATTAGTCGTAGAAAAATGAAGGGGGGTGTTGCATTTAACACTTCTTTTTCTACTTCTTCGTTACCAAGTTCAACTTATATTCCTTTGAATCCGGGTGTAAATGATAATCCTTCATGGAATCAAATTGATTCACGATTATTACCGGCAATGGGGGGTGGAAAAAGAACACGAAAAAGACGTGGAGCAAAAAAAATACGCAAATCAAGAACACATAAAAAACATGGCGGTAGCGACACTACACCCGAGACTGAACCCTCAACTGCAACAAAACTTTATAGAATGGGACATCACCTTTTTCGGGGAGACAAGACTGCAGGAGAAAAAAGTAAAGAAAAAGAAATTTGTGAAAACATAAGAGACAATTATATCAGAATAGATGGATACAAATTGTGGGATTATTATCATTATGACCACACTCATGAGGATCGTGAAAACTCATTTTTAAAGGATATAGTTTTTTACAGACATGCCGGTCCACCCGGATGTGATTTACAAGAATTAGGTACATTAAGTACTGATAAAGAACATGAACCTTACCAAAGTGTTAAACAAAAAGGGAACAGGGTAGACCGTTTTGGATGGGGAGAACCAGATATCGAACGTGGTTTTCTTCATTTTTCAAATAAAAAAAAATTCATCTTAGCATATATGAAAACCGCACACTTCAAAAGTGAGTACGGTGGCGACTTGAATGAGCAATACACACTTTTTTATATTAAAAAAGATACAATTAATGAAGCAGAATTTAATGAAAAAGATAGAGAAGCATTTAATAAAATGAAAGTGGATCAACAAGAAGATCCATATCTAAATGTTGCAGACCCTAATGACCCTGATAAATATTTCTACAATAATCGAAATTACTATGAAACGTGGTTCGTTAGAAGTAGATTGTATGGAATTGTTCCTGAAAAAGATGAGTACGAAATTATGAAGAATTCATATAGAAAACAAGGGTTAGAGTCGAAACCAAAGTACAAGAAGGGTTAGAGACGATACCACCATGAATCAGGCAAAACCTTTCAAAAATTACGAATAAATATATTTTTGAGGATCTCCATTGTCTATTGTCTTTTTGAGTGGTACGTTCCCTTCTCTCTCTGCTATAAAATTCCCAAACGCAAATAATAATATTATATTTATTTAATGTATATTATTATTAATAATGAAAATAACCCGCAAGTTTAGAAGAAAAACTCGCAAATCAAGAAGAAAATATAAAAAACGTGGTGGTGATCGTGATACCCGTATTTATAGAATGAAAGAATTTTTAAAACGAAAATCGATGAATGCGGTCGGTTTGAAATCACAAAATCAAATAGCAGAAGAAAAACAAGCAAAAATACAAGAAATCAAGAATGACCTAGAAAACAACTATATTAAAGTAACAGGAGACGATTTGATGAACCGCCTTGGTGATAACGACTCTGCACTTGAGGATGAGAAAAGGGCGAAAAATGATTTTTATACTTACGACGAGAAGAAAAACTATGAAGAAATTGAGCATTTAGGTAAAATTGAAAGTATTGATATGATCGTTGATTGGGATCTTATTGAAAACGCCAGTGAGTTTATTGATAATTTGGATAAAAAAATGGCCATAAATAGACCCATAATTGATCATTTAATCGCGACAGGTGAATGGCAGGGTGATGGTCAATATGTACTCTTTAAAATCGGTAGTTGGGAAAAAAGAAGGAAGGTATGTCAAATTGGTCGGATGATATATCTTGAAAAATGCTTGGATAAATTTGAACCGTGGAAAAATGCAGTTCCTCCTATAAATACGGATGCTCCTATATTTTATATTAAGAAAGCCAAAGGAGGAAAAAAAGCGCGTAAATCAAGAAGAAAACGTAAAATGAAAGGTGGTTCTTTAGTTGGAACGGATATTGCTACAGGTTTGAATACAACTGATACTAATAATGTGATGGCATTTGGTACAACAGGTGGAACAGATTTTATGAAAGATACATTATTAGCAAAAGGAATTGACTCTGGTCCTTATTTGAGTGAGAAAACTGTCCCCGATCCTATGCTTGTTTAATATAATATAATTGGTATATATATACAATGGCTATTAGTGGTCTTCGAAAATTGTGTACTCCTTCTTATGTATATTTAGTAATTTCTTCAATTGCTCTTATTGTTATGTTATATCAAAATATTGGTAATGTTAACACATATTGCTTAGGTTCTTATAGTTGCGCCGTTTCTAGCACAGCTCTTATTTTTATTATTAAAGCAGTATATATTTTGTTCTGGACCTGGGTATTAAATTTAATGTGTAAAGCAGATGCCAGTGGAATTGCATGGTTAGTTTTGTTACTACCTGTTATTATTATGTTTATTTTGATCGGCGCTATGTTAATTAACGGGCAACTTTAAATATTAAAGTAATGTAATTTATTTTAATATTCTCTGTTAATGGAAAATTGATTTAAATATAAACAAACATTATAGTAGTATATTTATCATGGAACCAGCATTAAAAGATTTTTCAGAAGATCAGGATGTTTTGCGTTTTACACTTCATGGTGTAGAAGTATGTTTTGCCAACGCATTGAGAAGAACAATATTGTCTGAAATACCATTAATTGTAATTAAAACTGATGATTTTGAAAGCAATCAATGCACGATTAAGGAAAATAGTGGTCGTCTTCATAATGAAATCGTAAAACAACGATTAAGTTGTATACCTATTCATAGTACTATTTTACGAGATAGTGGTACTGAAAAAGCACTACCCGGTAATTATTCTTTAGTCGTCGATGTAGAAAATGATACGGAAAATATTATATTTGTCACTACCGAAGATTTTCAACTACGGGATAATAACAATGAAGGAAAAATACTCTCGAAAGATGAAATGAATAAATCATTTCCCGGTTTGTTTCCAAAAAATGTTCAAACGCAATCATATATCGACTTTATTCGTTTACGTCCAAAGATTGGAAATGATGTTTCCGGTGAAAAAATATCATTGGTTGCTGACTTTAGTATCGGCTCAGCAAAAGATAACAGTATGTACAACGTAGTTTCCAAATGTTCTTACGGAAATACGCAAGATAATTCCAAAATATCAACTGTTTGGGATAAAATGGAAGAAAAAATGCGTTCAGACGGAGAAACTTCCGCAGATATTCAATTTCAAAAAGAAAATTTTCGCCTATTAGATGCACAACGTCATTTCATAGATAAAAGTTTTGATTTTGTAATTCAAACGATTGGTATTTATGATAATAAAGATATTGTTAGAAAAGCCTGTGCTGTTTTACAAAATAAATTTATTGATATGGTTGAACTCATTGATGCTGGTGAGTTGCCTGTTTATATTAGTGAAACCACCATGGATCATTGTTATGATATTCATTTGGAGGGAGAAGATTATACAGTGGGCAAAATATTGGAATATCTAATATACAGTAAATATTACGAAAAAGAAAAAACATTGACGTTTTGCGGTTTTAAAAAATATCATCCTCATGACGATCATTCTGTTATTCGTTTAGCGTATGTAAATAAACAAGATAAATCTGTGGTAAACCATTATTTCCGCGAAGCGTGTGTAGATATACAAGATGTTTTCAAAAACATTTATAAAATGTTCAAGTAATCATTACGTAATGATAATGTTAGGAATATTATTGATCAATTGTATTGTCCATTTGATATGGGATTCATCAATACGTTTTTTAATAAGTTTTTTCATATTATTATCTTTACACATATGATCATGGATATTGAATAATATATTCACATATTGTCTCTTTGTTATGCGTTTCTTCTCATATAAACTACGTAAACAATTTAATTCGTATTTTACATCTGGAAAATAGGGAGAATTGAATAAAACTTCTTTGGGTTTTGACTCCAATAGCGTGTTATTTTTTCTTATTAAGTATCCCAATATAAAGTCAATTCTTCGTTTTTTTTCATATTGTAAAGCGTTCATTTGGTCGAGTGTGAGTCCTGAATCGTAGTAGCAATAACTTCGAATGACGTTTTTCATATCACATGGTAATTCAAATTTCTGAATAATAATGTCCATATTTTGTTTTGACTATTTATTTACATAAAATGGAAAATCAATTTTATAAATAATATAAAATTAATTGTGTTAACTCTAAAAATGGAGTCTCACTGTTTTTATGATACATTAAAATTACTTGCATATCGACACCATGAAAGTTTTCATGATTCTGATTTAACTTATCGTATTAATTTGGCAAAACAAATTCTTTTCAATTTGGAAACAAAAAATTGGATGTATGCGAATAATTGGGTACAAAAAAGTTGTGCTTTGGAAGAACTGGATATTACACAACAATACGTAAAACAATATGCATCATTAATGAAGTTTACCATGGGAAGTGCTATAAAAACCTGGTTAAATAATTTTATACAACAACCCGTTTTAGGTAAAAAATATAGAAAAATTGGAAAAAATATTCAATTATACGGTCCATTTGATATGGGATTTTCTGGACCGGATATCGAATTTGATCTATTATGTGAGGATAATATACCGGATTATGTGGAAAATGTTTTTTCCGAATCTGCAAAAAAAGGAACTGTGAGTATTGTATTGGGAGCCGGAAATCAAAATTTTCTTTCTTTTATAGATGTATTAGAGCGTGTTTTTATACATAAAGAATGTGTTGTATTAAAACATCATCCAATTCGACCCTTCTTATGGGATCCATATGAAATGTTATTAGAACCTTTGATAAAAGAGAATATTTTTTATATGATATTAGATGATGGTATACAATTTACACAAAAATTAATTCATAATCCCATTGTTAGTCATATTCATTTTACAGGTAGTGAAGATACTTTTCGCTCTATTAATAAAGAATTGATGGCAAAAAATTCTTCGTGTAAGTTATCTGGAGAATTAGGATGTGCTACACCGTGGGTAATATTTCCAGGTAAATGGAGTAATAACGAAATGAAAAATATTGCAAAAATGTTAGTAGCTAGTAAAAAAGCAAACGGAGGTTGTAATTGTTTGAGTGTTCAATCATTAATTTTGCCAGTTAATTGGGAACAAACACAGGAGTTTATGGAAACTGTTCTACAAGAAATGGTAGAACAAAAAACATTTCCGGCGTATTATCCAAATACACGAAAAAGAAAGGAGAATTGGTTAAACACCTATAACGATAATTATATACATGTACATTCTTCAAAGAAGAACAACGATACAAGTTTTGAACAAAGTGATGATATGTCAGTTATTTATTATGGAATTATTCAGTCTGACGAACTAATTTCTATGGATTTGAATTATGATTGTTTTTATAATGAAATTTTTGGACCAATATTGGTTTATGGTCAATTAGATTACGAAAAAAATAACAGTCTTGATTTTACAAATAATTTATGCAATTTTCTGAATTCCGATAAAGTTTGTGGATCATTAAGTTGCAGTCTTTTTGTGCCTTCCTCGTTTCCAAAAGAACATTTGGAAAAATGTATAATAGATTTACATTATGGCAATATTTCAATCAATTGCTCAAATATTTTTGGATATAGTTCTGCATTGATGGGTGGAACATGGGGTGCACATTATAGAGATAAACGAAGTGGTCGTGGAAGAATTGGAAATATTTATAAAGTTCCTCATGTTACCAAAACAATATTACGTGGTAAAACTCTGGAAACAATGAAAATGGATTTGTCGAAACCACCGAGTCAATTTTTCATGGATTTGTTATTTGTTTTGATAGTTCGTTCTAGTGATGGTTTTGATATGATTTATAATGGATTAAGTTTTTTGCTTTTTAAATTCCTTAGTATTTTTACGTATGTATATACTGGTATAGAATGTGTATAAAATACTTAAATATATACTGTGTAATGATATTATAATGAATTTCATTAGACGTTTTAGTAATTGTAATAATAAATTACATAATATTGACGAACAAAAATTAAAAAACTTTGTTCCAAAAATAAAAGAATGCAAGGTTATAAAAGTGTATGATGGGGATACAATTACAATTGCTGCTTATTTAAAGGGTGATCCGGAATGTTATAAATTTAAAGTTCGTTTAGATGGTATTGATAGTGCTGAAATAAAAGGGTCAAGTGAAAATGAAAAAAAACATGCAATTCAGGCGAGAGATGCATTGAGTGATAAAATTTTACATCAAATTGTAAAATTAGATATAAAGGGGCTTGAAAAATACGGACGAATATTGGCAGATGTATTTTATAACGGAGAAAATATGAATGAATGGATGTTGAATAATGGGTATGCTGTAAAATATGACGGAGGAACCAAAAAAAGGGATGAAAAATGGGATCATGAATTATAGTAGTTCGTATATTGTTTCATTTATGCGTTAAAAATTATATTATTATAATAATATAAAAAATTATATTATATTATTATAATGTACAGGAATATATTTTATAAAAAATACGCAAAAAATATATATTCACAAAATGGTGAGGATGGAATTGTAGAAGAATTATTAAAAAGATTAAATATTGAAAATGGTTGGGTATGTGAATTTGGTGCTTGGGATGGGAAACATTTATCAAATACATTTAATTTAGTACGAAACAAAAATTTTAATGCTGTATTTATTGAAGGAGATAAAAATAAATATGAAGACCTATTAAAAACTGTTAAAGAATTCCCAAAAATTGTTCCAATTCAAGCTATGGTTGACCATAATGATAGTTCTAATTCACTAGATAATCTTTTAAAACAAACAGACATTCCAGATGACTTTGATATTTTGTCTATAGATATTGATTCATATGATTATCAAATTTGGAAAAGTTTGAAAGTATATAAACCAAAAATTGTAATAATTGAAATAAATTCTTCAGTAAAAGTAAATAATTCAAATTGGATTCATACACCAAATAAATACCAAGGCACTGGTTTTAGACCTACTTATGATTTAGGTATTGAAAAAGGATACAAATTTATACTGCACACTGGAAATATGTTTTTCATTAGGTCTGATTTATTTGATAAATTAAATATTACATATAATAATCCTTTAGAAAATTTTAGAAATACCTGGGGAGGAGGAATATGATTACTATTTATATTTTTTATTTTTCATGTATAACCCTTTTTAATTGTTTTATTTTTCTTATTGTAGGCATAATCAAAATAATTTTTATAATTCAATGAATATGTATTTTTACTTATATATTGTTTATATTAAAAAAGAATATATAAATTATAAAGGTATAAAATTGAAACGTCATGATTTATTATACTTTAATTTACATCGACAATGGAAAAGAGATTGAATAATAAACTAGAACAGTATATTAAAGCGTTTAAGGATAATATTCGCGATAAAGTTATTTCGCTCGGTTTGGAAAATGAAAGTCAAATGGGTGAATTTATGGAATATGTGTATGATTATGATCGATTAGTAGTCGATAAAAACGATTTTGTAAAAAGAAAGCGTGTTAAAAATTCTATTCCTGAAGATAATCGTTGTATGGCAAGACGAGCAAATGGTGAACAGTGTACAAGAAGAAGAAAAGACGCAAATTGTGACTTTTGTGGTACACATTCCAAGGGGACACCTCATGGTTTGATTGATTCTAGCGAGGAAGATTTACATAAAAATCAAACAATGGAAGTATTTGCTCAGGAAATAAAAGGCATTGTTTATTACATTGATCACTTTCACAACGTTTATAATACGGAAGATGTAATGAAACAGAAACAAAATCCAGATATTATTGGAAAATGGGAAAAAACAAATAATTCTTACACTATACCTAAGTTAGGTCTAGTTTAAGTTTCTAATTTCCTTGTTATGATATCTTTAACCGTTTCTTCTCTATTGTCTAATATAAATTGATTTAATTCATTGGTTTTCTTGTTATCACCATTGTAGTATTTTGATAATATATTTAGAAGCATTTTTTTTGAAATAGGTTTTTTTGTTTTTCTGGTGGCATATTCAATTTTACCATCATTCAAATCAAACGTATCAATATTATGTTCTTTCATGGATGTAAGCAGTGTTAAAGATATATTATCTTTTAATTTTTTCCTTTTATTTAATTCTTCCCGCAGTTGTCGCATTTCATTGTCAATTTGAACCCATTTTTTCACAGATTGAATTATTTGGTCCTTTTCCATATATTATTACTATAATGTTTATTTTTATATTTATATTATAATCTTTTTTACTTTATACTATATATATATATGTTTTTGTTAAATCCAAGAACCAATATCTATAAATATAAAGAAAGTAACGTTAATATGAATTTAAAGATGGTTCCTGTAAATAGACGTAATCGATATATTCCAACAAATAGACCAGTCGAGGAAATAAAAGTAGTTGAGAAAAAACCGCGTGTCAAAGAAATGCTATGGGGTGAACCAACATGGTTTTTATTTCATACGTTGGCTGAAAAAATAAAAGAAGAAGAATTTTTGAATTTACGCGGTGAGTTATTAGGTTATATTCAAAAAATATGTGGTAATTTGCCTTGTCCTACATGTGCTGAACATGCATCAAGACATTTAAACGGAATTAATTTTAATACGATTCAATCGAAAGAAGATTTACAATTTATGCTTTTTTCCTTTCATAATGATATTAACAAAAAAAAAGATTACGAAATTTTTAGTTTTAACGATTTACATGAGAAATATAGTTCGGCCGTTACTCTGAACATTGTAAAAAACTTTTTTCATCACTTTTCCAAAAAACAATACAATGTAAGGATGGCAGTTGATAATTTTCATCGGCATAAATTATTAAAAGAGTTCCGAGTTTGGTTAGAATCGAAATATTATTGTTTTTATTCTTAAAATATTATTATTTAAATGTTATTAAAAACATAGGATGTTATATATTATATGTTTTTGTTTTTCTTATTTGCATTAACGAGTGTAGTCTCACTTAAATCGAATTTGTTTTATAATTTTACTCCTAAGATTGCTGAAAAGTCATTAATGATACAAAGTAAAAATGAATGTAAATATGGTATCATTGTTTTTCCAGGTTATGGAAAAGACGCGAAGTCCTATGAGAATTTGTGTATTAAGATTAATGAAAAAATGAATGATGAAGTCACGTTTTTAATTATGGATTATACAATAAGTATTCCGTTTCATCCTGAAGAACAAGCAAATTATATTGGATCGAAATGTGTTGATTATTTAAAGAAACATGAAGCAAATTGTGATAAAATTTTGTTTATGGGACACTCAGCTGGTGCGTATTATGCAATTGAACCTGCTGAAAAATATAGTGATGGACTCATACAATTGGGTTGTGTTTTGAATTCGCGTGGGGATTTGAAGTGGAAATCAAGATCTTTACAAAAATATTCGAAACCCGTATTGACTTTATTGGGTCAAAAAGATGGTTATTTAAATTATTTACTTTCAATTCAAGAATATAAGGATATATTATCCGAACATTCTTTGTACAAACCAATTGTTATTGAAGAAGGTGTGAATCATTTACAAATGAGTGATAATATTGAAACTGGGTTTGCTCGTATATTAAAAAAGAAGGATATTTATTCAGAATTGTCATTAGAAGAGGCGCATGATAAATTATCAGATACGATTGCATCTTTTTTGCAAAATACTACTATGGTGCAAAGAAAACATCTTGAAGGTTATAATAAGATCGCTCGTTATTTATCGTTATATGAGAATCTAGAAACGATTCCAGAACAATGTCAATTGCATGTTATGAATTTTAAATTGGATGTTAATGTACCAATTAAATCAATACAACATACATCAAAGAAAGGATTTCTATATTCAAAACCATTCATTGATGATGATGGAACAATTACTGTCCAAAGTTATTTGAGTGAAATGAATACAAATAAATTATATTCAGATTGTATGTGGGTAAAAATGAAAAATCAACAAGCTCTTTCGCAACATCCGAAGTACCAGTATGTTTTGTTTGATAATGAACAAAGTGCGAAAGATATGAATAAAAAAATGTTTGAAAATTATTTGAACGGTTCTTGTCCTGCAAATATTGTGTTTGAAGATGATAAACTATACAAGGATGAGGTATCTTCATCATTAAGTTGGATAAATGATGATATTCGAATTTCATATAATAATGAACAAAAAACTCTTTTTATTCAAAGTCCAACATTGTATACTGACATGACTATGATTCCAAGATATGCGGGTATGTATTATATGAAGATTCTTACACCACAGTTAATAGAGGAATTAATAAATTTATATTTTTAGTATATGACGTATTTTATTTTTATTATTAAAAATATGTATTTATAATAATATATTTGAGAATGAATTGGACTATGTTTAATAGATATAATACAAAAAAATCTATCTCTAATAAAATAAAAATATGTATCGTAGGTACTCATCAGACTGGTTCAACAAGGTTATTTAATTTAGTTCGATTAATTTATAAAAAAAAGAAGAAAACTGTATATTCGGGATGGAACATTGAAAATGTAGATATTTTACATACAAATGCAGATGTTATATTATGTAAAGTGCATGAAAGTTCATATTCATATTTGAACAATTTTCATGTTAAATTACTTCCATTGAGAAATATAATGGACGCCGCAATTTCTGAAAATACAAGATTTCAAGAAATTAGTTTACTCGATTCATGTTTAAGTAATATTAGATTGTTTAATCAATTTAAATCGAAAGCATCATTTATTTTTAGATATGAGGATTATTCTGTATATTATATAAAAAAATTGTCTTTTATTCTTGGAGTACAATTAACATATATGGAAATTATAGAAATTATGAAAGAATTAGAAAATATGATTAATGATAAAAATTTAATAGAAGATGATGACCACTCTGACGAAAATTACCAAAAAACATTGTTATGTAAAAATCATAATACTTCTGGAGGAAAAAATAATAAATTTGTTGGTTTATGTAAAAAAGATTTAATGTGTTTGTTAAAAAACGATGAAATTAGACAATTTTTGGAAGAACATAAATATATTTAATGATTTACACTATAAAAATTAAATATAAATATTCAATTTTTATATATTTTTACTTTTTAATTGGTCTACACTTATACATACTTTTTGTAGGTTTTGAACAAACGTCTTTGTTTGTGATTCCACTAATGTATGCTAAATTAGGTGTATTTGTTGAATCAATAAGCATAGCCCATAATGCACCCATAACACCACCAATAATTAGCGATATAAGTAAATATTTTGGATTAGAACACATATTTGTAGTACTCCACATAATGTCAGCTAAAATCAAAATAGGGAAAATAACAAATGTTGGTATGTTTTGTGTTTGTAAATTGTTAACGGAAATAAAGTAAGATAAATAAGACAGTGTATAACCGAATACGGTTTGACTTAATGGTAATATAGAAATAGGTTGTGACTTACCTAATGTAAGTTGAGTGCATCTAATTTTAGAATAGTCAGTTGGCATCAAACCCTCTGGTGGTGAAAATTTTTGTAAAATGTTTCCTAAGATAACAGTAACAACAGAAGCAACTAATAATCCAATTAAATAAATTACACCTTTTAAATCTTGATTAAAGATGGATTGCAATGTGAAATAACTTACAATAATAAATGGAGCTAGGCGAAAAAACATGTACAAAATATTGATAATGTTAAAATCCATATTTACGACTTCTTATATTATTCATAGAAATTGTCAAGGATAAAAATTAATCAAATAAATATTTCATCGCTTCTTGGATTGTATCCACAGGATGAAACTTCATTTCATCGAGACGAATTGAATCCTGATATTTTTCTAAAAACTCGTCAAAATCTTCTTGATTTTGTTTGGGATATAAAATAGTTTTGATGCCTGCTCGTATACTTCCTAAAATCTTGGAATCAAGACCTCCGATAATTGTGATTTTTCCTCTTAAATTTGTTTCTCCAGTCATGGAAATTGTGTTTTTTATAGGTTTATTGTTTAATAAACTGTAAATAGAAAGTGTGATTGCTCCTCCAGCAGAGGGACCATCTTTGGATACTGCCCCTTCCGGACAGTGAACATGTAAACCAAAGTTTTTGGCGTCCTCAAAATCTTTTAATAACTTGTTTTGTTGTCGTTTGGGAGTTAGAGACCAGGCTAATGTTTTTGCTACAGTCATACTTTCTTTCATAACATCTCCTTGCATTCCAGTTAATTTAAGGTCCAAGAAATTGGTGGATGGGAAAAATCTAGTTTCAATAGGTATAATACCACCTTTTCCTAGTGCATTGGCCCACATTCCATTCATTGTACCAACAATAGGTTCGCTGTGAATCTTAATGTCATTTATTTTTCGATGCTTCTTAAGATAAGTTGTTCCTAAATCTTTTATTTCAATGTAAATAGGTAATTTTATATTTTTATCGCTATTTGATAGGTTTAACAGGGTTAAATTTATTTCACCATATAGGTCAAAAATAATTTCTTTTAGTTTTCTAACACCTGGTTCCATTGTATACGTTTCAATAATGTGTTTAATAACATGATCCTTTAATTTTACTGTATTTTCAAAACCCATTTTCTGGTTTAATTCAGGAAGTATAAATTTATTGACAATTACAATTTTATCAGTCCAAGATAAATTATCAAAACGAACTCTATGAATACGATCTAGTAAAATCCGATCGATTTGATCTGGATCATTATATGAAAAAATAAATAGTGCCTTGGATAAATCAAAGGGTATACCACTGAAATAACGATCTTGAAATTCATCGTTTTGGGTTGTATCAATTAAATGAGTAAGAATACCAATAATTTCTCTACCTTGTTCAGTTTTACTTACTTTGTCCAACTCGTCAATATAAATAATAGGATTCATACACTTACTTTCCATGAGGACATCTACAATTTTACCCCATGTAGAATTTACATAAGTATAATTATGTCCTTCTAGAGTAGACCCATTGGATGAACCTCCAAGAGCAATGAACGAAAAGGGGCGATATATTCCACTATCATCTTGTAAACAACTCGCTAATCCTCTCTTTGCTAAAGATGTTTTTCCTACACCAGGAGATCCTTCGAATCCGAAACAATACCCCTTTTGTTCACCATTAATCCATTGACCCACTATCTTTAATATTTGACGTTTGGCTTCATCGTGACCATATATGGACTTATCAAGGTCGTCTTGGATATTTTTCATACTTTTATCTACATTTTTAATTTCATCGTTTATTTTGATAACTTGATTATGTAAATTTAGATTTTGATGACCAGCATTCACCAATTGCAATACTTCGTGTATTTCTTTTACTAATTCCTTATCAGATTTTGCATTTTGTAAATATTGTTTAATTTGTTTCATCAATTTCGGTTTTGTATTGTCTTTTTTATCGACAGATTCGGAAAATATATTTAAAATTTGTGTCAAGTCATTTTTATTTAATTGTTTTATTTTACTTTCACATTCATCAATGGTAGAGATAGTTGTTATTTTTTCGATTTCATTCATCGTATTTTTGATTTCGTAAAGAGTGTATTTTTCTTTAGGTGGTAATGAAACATTAACAGAGTTGGTTGTATTCTTAAAAAACTTATTCAATTCATCCATTTTGCATAATATAGGTTCTTTTCTATAAATACCGAATGGCACTCTTACTAATCCCTCTAAATATTGTTTTGATTTATTGCCCTGATCATCTGATTTATTCTTAATTTCTTTTAATTTTAATAATGCCTTGTCTTTTATCTTTGGTTCGGCTTTCATTAATAATACCTGTTGTTCAAGAGAAATCTTAGACAAATCACAATTAGATAAACTTTCCTGAGTATATTCAATTGTATTAATCATTGTTTCTTTGAAAAATTGTTTTAATTTCCATGGTAAACTTTCATATATAAGAAGTTGTTCTGGGTTATCTGTTCCGTCAATTGTTTCAGATGATCCAATTAAGTCATATAACATATATGCAATATATTGGACCTCATTATCATCATTGTATATAAATAAATTAATTAGCATTTTACGCCTAGATGTTAAATCCATGTCGAAAAATTTTTTAACAATATTTTCGACCTTTGTGCTTTTTACATAATCAACATCACTTTTCATTGTGGCATATTTTTTTTTCAAGTCATTATTACTGAATATTAAAATATCTTTAATGGTGAGTGTATCTACCCATCGTTCAATAATATCTTCATTATCCATATCATTTTCACTTAAATAAGATCTTATTTCTTGTAAACGTGTATTTATATAATCATTGTTTAATAAGTATTGTAAAGGAATATCTTTCATTAAACCGTTGACACATAACATTTTTTTTTCACTGCTATTTCTAATAATAATTCGTATACCATAGACTGATTGATGTAATGAATAATACATAGTAGATGGTTCAAAACATTCCATATGACATGACTTATCAACCTGAATAGTATAATCTGTGATTTTATTCATTAAATCTTCGTTATTTTCAGGTTCTTTCCATGGTAGATTTTTATATCCAACAGGAATTAAATATTTTTCAATTAACTCTATTTTTTTGGCAATATATTTATTGTTTTCATCATACAAATCAATACTGTTATATTTGGTTCCAAAAACAACGTAATATATATCTTTAATATTATTTGTACCGTATGTTGAAAAAATAACCGATAATTTGTCAAATATAGTTTGTATTATACTAAGTGTATTGTTCATTTCTTTTTCATGGATTGGTATACTTTCTTTTAATTTATGAGATGATTCAAATATTGTATGTAAATGATCAGTACATTGTCCAATACTACTTTTGCTGAATATATCATATTGTTTACAATATTCAAGCGATAAATAAGTTCTTTGAATAATATCAATGACCTGATCAATTTTCTTTTTAATAAACACATTAAATTCGGCATTGTTTATTTTTTGATTGGAAGGAATAATACCCTTTTTACCGGGTTCATTCTTCTTATTTTGCTTGACCATATTAATATATTACAATGATATATTAAAATAAGAAATAACAAAAATTTAAACGTAAACGATATAAAAATTTATTTGTATTTATTAATAATGGGAATACCAAGTTATTTTTCGTATATTATTAAAAACTATTCTAATATTATACGTAATTACAAAGATATAAAGGAAAGTATTTTTTTGGTACAATATTTGTTTATGGATTGCAATTCAATTATATACGATGAATTTCATAAGATGGAAGAAGATATTATTGCTAAAAATATGTCAAAGGAGGATATTGAAAAAGAACTAATTACAAATATTATTAATAAAATTAGTTACTATATACGGTCAATACATCCTTCTTTGCTAGTATATATTGCATTTGATGGAGTTGCCCCATTGGCTAAAATGGAACAGCAACGAAATCGTCGTTTTAAAGTAACCATGTCAAATAAAATCAATTCTTATGTCAAAGGTAATCATAATTCTTTATGGTGGAGCACTTCAAATATAACACCAGGAACAGATTTTATGAATAATCTTTCGAATAAAATTAAAAAGGCATTTTTAAATCTAGAAGAACATTTTAATGTAAAACGTATCATTGTATCTGGTTCGAATGAACGCGGCGAAGGCGAACATAAGATTTTTCAATTTATTCGAAATGAAAAAATAGAAAAAAATAGTCATTGCTTTGTCTATGGTTTAGATTCTGACTTGATTATGTTGTCATTGTTCCATTGTAAATACTTTGAGAATATTTACGTTTTTCGTGAGACGCCTGAATTTAGTAAACAGTTGATTTCGAAAGAAAATGAAAACAGTGAATTTCTCTTTCTTTCTATTTCAACATTTGCAAATGCAATATTAAGTGAACTCAATTGTTCAACATCTGATAACCATCGACTATATGATTATATATTTATGTGTTTTTTATTAGGTAACGATTTTTTACCTCATTTTCCATCTTTAAATATTCGTACGTTTGGAATCGACGTATTAATTGATAGTTATAGAAATTTAATTGGAAAACATGTAAATCGTAATTTTATTCTCAAAAATATGGATATTGATTGGAAAAATGTCTTTTTGTTTTTACATGAACTATCAAAAAACGAGCACAATCGTTTATTAAATGAATACGATACAAAAGATAAACATTCTCGTAGGAAATGGCAAGTCAATAACGAAGATGATAGAAGTCTTACGATTCAAAGTGTTCCGGTTATTTATCGTTCAGATGAATTGTATATATGCCCAAGTGAAAATTACTGGGAATATCGTTATTATAAGACTTTATTTCCTGAAAAGGTTACCATTAAAGATGTATGTATCAACTATTTAGAGGGACTAGAATGGGTTTTTAAATATTATACATGTAATTGTCCAAATTGGAAATGGAAATACAATTATCATTATCCGCCACTTATGAAAGATATAATTAAATATATTCCAAAAAAAAATACGAATTTTATTGTAAATAATGATCATTCGTTTTCTGAATTTGTTCAATTGGCGTACGTTTTACCTTCCTATTATCATTATTTGTTGCCTGGTAATATTGAAGAAAAACTTTCTGAATTTAAAGACATTTATTATAATGAGAATATAGATTTTCAGTGGGCATTTTGTCGTTATTTTTGGGAGTGTCACGCTTGTTTGCCAAACATACCATTGGTACAATTAGAAAAATGGAACAAAGAGTTTTAATTTATTTTCTTTTTGTTTTGTTTAATATTGATAAATATTATATGCTCTGGGGGATAAAAAAAGACGATGATACAGCAATATTATATTTTGGTTATATGATGTTAGGTTTGTTTATCATTGCTATTTTAATATAATGAATTTGCTATACCTTTTATAAAATAAACAATACCAACAAATGATAATATAGTTCCAATGATATAAAACACAGGATTTTCACTATCTTTTGCCATTTCTGTATATATTTCGCTGTAAAAGTCATATTCATTTTCAGCAGGACCATAATATTCGAATACTTCAGCATTATTAATAATTTCGTTTAGTTGCAGATATGGATCAATGCACGGTTTATCTAATATTAAAAATAACATGTTTTAATATTAAAATGAAGTTCAGTTTTTTTTCAATTTTGTTAAATAATTGTTATGACAATTTTTAATTAATTCAATTGTTTTTTCGTAATCATTCCAGTTTTCAATTTTTGACCATTTATTTTCTTCTAAATTTTTGTATGTACCAAAAAATTCTCTAATTTCTTTCAATTTATGTTCACTTACGTTGTTTATAGATTTAAAGTGTGTAAAGTAAGGTTCTTTTTCTAAAACGGCTAGAAGTTTTTCGTCTTTACCTTTTTCATCGGTCATATCCATATAACATATGGGTCTTACATATGCAATTGTTCCTGGGAGTAGTTTTTGGTTTGATAATATTAATACATCCAATGGATCTCCATCTTCACATAATGTTTGTGGAATAAATCCATAGTTTTCAGGATATACAACAGATGAATGCAATATACGATCCAATGTCAAAACTTTATTTTCTTCGTCCCATTCGTACTTTATATTACTACCTTTTGAAATTTCTATAAATGCTGGCATTATTTGAGGAAAAGTGTTTGGTAATGTAAAAGAGTACATATATAATTAAGTGTCTTCTTTTTTTTCGTTTTTTTCCTTAATAAACTCTTTATTCCATTTGGCTCTATATTTTAATTGCGTAATATCATATTTCGTTGTCATGAACCCTCTTATGTAATTGTCGTAAATACTATTTAGTATACCAACATCTTCTTTTAAAGTAATGTCCATCTGTTTATAAAATAATGGGTCAAATACTGGAAATGTTAAAAAGTTTCTGTATAAATCATAATGTAATATGGACTCATTTCTTCCTATTGGATAACAATGTGTTATAATTGTCTTTACAATATTTCCTGCGAAAACTCTAGTAACAGTTGTATCTGGTAAATAAAATTCGTTTTCTACCTTAACTTCCTTCGCATTTCCAATAATAGAAGACATACTATTTGGACCCGCAGTATAATAAAAAGTTGTTTTTCCACTAAAGTCGTCTATATCTTCATATTTTATTTCATATGGGATAGGAGATACTTGATTTCCAAATGTATGAACATAACTTATATGCATCATGTCTAAAACATTTTCTGTAACTAGAAAATTGGGACGTTTTATATGTTTTTTTCCTGATATCCTTACAAAATTATTGTCTTTTGATTCGGGAGGAACGTAAATATCGTTTTTGGCTATAATACCGTTTTTGGAATTTAAATCATAGGTAGGACACAAATAAACGTCGTCATTGATTTCTTTCACTTCGAAACGAGGTGTACCTATTTTTCCTTTCATATCGGGACATCCGGGTACTGTTTTCACTATACCATTATTATACTCCCATCCATGATAAGGACATTGTATACAATTATTTTCTAGTAATTTACCAGATGATAATGATGCACCTCTGTGTATACATACGTCACTTGTTGCAATTAGCGAATTATTTCTGTCACGGTAAATACATACTGGATAATCGTTAAACAATGTTCGATGTAAATCGCCTTTGTCATAAGTGTCAGATTTACCAACTTTCCAAAAAAAATTACCATTGTATTGGTAGGCATTTGCGGGTGGTTTGGTAGATATTTTTAGAGCACAAATACTAAATATTCCCAATAAAAAAGCAACAATATTCTTCATTGTAAAGTATATTATATAAATACTATATAGTTTAAAAAAACACTTTATTTATTTAGGTTACATGTTATTAAATGTTTTCGTTTCCAAATAATGTTTGTAGTTCTTGTGAAATATCCATTTGATTTTGATTTTTGTCTTCTTTTTCCATATCTTCTCGCTCTAACTGACAATTAGTTTGTTCGCAATCTAGTGTATTTATTAGATCTGCCATATCATCTCTCATCTTTTCTAGATAACGTTGGTTGTATTTTGGATTCATACGATCAACGCGCCATGTCCAGAGTACAATTATGTCCTCAAGACTATATCCCATACTTTTTATTTTATCTGTAATTGTTTTTGGTGTTGCTTTATAATTGTTAGAGGTGCTAATATTTGTCATTGTTTCGAGTGGTATGGCAGGTAATTGTGAATGCATCCCTGGTAGAAAGGTTGAATGAAGACCCCAATTTTGATCTGATATAATGTCCCAATTGTTTTCTTCTTCGATGTCATCACCATCTTCCTCTTCCGAAAATTCCTCTGATACTTCGTCATTAATTTCTTCCTGTAACACTTGACGACAAATAGGGCAAGTATTTTTGTAGTTAAGACAGGACATCATACATTGGAAACAAAATGTATGTCCGCATGGCGTAACACAGTTGTTTTTTTCACCAATGTTCTCATAACAGACTGAGCATTCTAGATGCGAAGTTTTTTTCTCGTTATTAATTTCAGCATTTACAAGGAGTTGTGCATAATCTTTTTTCTCAATTGCACCATGTGTATTTACATGTAATTTACTGCATCTTTCTTTTAATTCTTTATTTGAAAGTTCCATTGCAGTTTCAAATAAGGTCGTTTGGTCTTTTTTATTCTCTGAATTATTCATTTATTTAGATTTACATTAAAAGTTATTGTAAAAAGTACTTCAATTTTATTGTTTTTTATAGAAAAAAATGATGCATGTTAATAATAATGTCAATGTTCCACATCCGAAATATCGACTATATTTTAAATGTTCCTCAATCGTTTCTTTGTTTGAAAATGAAAATAGATACAACATTTGAAGAGTTTTTGATGATTGTGGTTTATTGTAAAACGTTTCTTGATTTGCCATATGTATACAAACTAAAATAAATAAAATTACTATAAATGGAATAATTTTGTATAACAATTTTTTGTTAATGACATATAATGCATAAAATAATACAAGTGTTTTTAAAGTATCGCTTAAGTGATCATACAAATCGCCAAATTCTGTAACCATGTTGTATTTTCTTGCAAGATAACCGTCTAAACAGTCGAAAAGATATGATAATCCAAAGAAGAGCGCCGCGAGTTTAAATCTGTAATTAAATATGAAATATGCGAAAATAAGAGTACATATATTTCCTAATGTAGTAATCATATTTGGCGTAAATTTCATTGTATGAAAAAATGGGGCAATTTTCTCAACAATGCTGTATATTAGATTATCAACTGGATTTTCAAGACTTTCTGGTAATTTTCTCATTATACATTAAAAAGATAAATAAAATATATAGGGGGCGCGGGGGAGATCCCCGCAACAAATAATAAGACAAGAAAAGATTAAATATTATCAAGATCGACATGATCGAAAGAAGGAGAGACAGAGTTAAAAGAGTTATCGTGAAAAGAAGAATTAGAGAAAAGGAAAGACTGATCATTAGAAGAGAAATTTTGAATAGAATTTAAAAGAGAAGAGGGCAAGTTAAGAGAAGAGATGTGGTGATCGGGATAAATAGAAAGGAGGTCACAAGCGTCGATAGAGGAAGTCCAAGAGCGAAGGCCGACAAGGATAACGCCGCCGACGGAAACAAGATTCGATTTTTTATTGCGAGAGCGAAATTTGCCGCGAATATGACAAATAATATTTTCGAGAATGTCGTTATCTTTCAAAACATTGACATGACACATACCGTTACCAAGCATTTTGGAAACAATAGCATAACATTCATCATCATCCTCGGAAAAGCGTATTTTGTTCGAAACGGGAGCATTGACAAGTTTTCGAGCTTGCCCTTTATGCTTACTTCCACCAGTAGTATTTTTAACCATGTTTTATATGAAGAGAGAATAAAAAATTCATTCAATTTTATAAGAAGTCCAAGAAAAGAGGAATAACTCATAAATCAATATGTCACTCATTTCCCGATAAGTGGTTTTGGGGTATATTTTGACGATTATATCCAAAAAAGGTTCGCATAGCGAAAAAAATATGCATGAACCATATAAAAACCGAGGGTATGCTTATCGTGTTCATTTTTTGCTGATAATAGAGTGCTAGAGTGTCTAGATTAATTTCTTGGACAAACTCCTCCTCTGTATCTTTTAATTGTTGTTTTTCTTGGACAGGATTATCCACTATGTCAGGTGATTCTTCTTGGACTGGTTCATCTTCGACTATCTTTATTTTTTCTTGGACAGGCTTATCTGCTACTTTGCAATATAAAACATTTTCTTTTTCTTTTTCGGTTTTATTTAAATACTTTAAATAATTACGACCATGTTTGGTCGTTCCAAGATGTTGCATATATCTGGCTTTTGTTTTTGCCGTATAGTCACAGCATATACAATAAATACTTGTCACTTTAAAATTTGTAGGAGACATATATTCTATATTTCGTGTCTATGGTTTAAATATGTTGTGAAGAAAATAAAAAAAAGAGAATATTCTCTTCTTTTTTTTTTAATATTCATTGTTTTGTGGTATTACATGGCAACCACGGCATTCTTCTCACTGTCAAATGTACCTACTTGTTCATGAGTGTCGTGAGAATATAGGTTGTTATCACTGTCAATAAGGTAGAGTTTGTCACCAATCGTAATCTCTTGGGTATGGATTTCCTCTTCCTCATCATTCTCAGCCGTTTCTTGGACAACTGGTGCGACAACCTCGGCCTCCTTCTTGGTCTTGCGACCACGAGGCTTCTTCTCTTTAGTTTCACCCTCCTTAGTATCAGTCTTCTTGGCACGAGGTTTACGAGTCTTCTTTACTGGTTCCTCAGTAACTTCAACTTGGGTATTGCCACTTTCCTCTTCGGCAGCAGCAGTAGAAGCAGCAGCAGTGAGTTCATTGACAAGATCTGTTGTCTCGGCCACAACGTCTACAGCAGTATCGTCCTCCACAGTAGTCGTCTTCTTGGCACGAGGCTTCTTCTCCTTCTTTGGGGCATCAGTTGCAACAGCATCGTCGGTCTTCTTAGCACGAGACTTTCTTGGTGCCTTAGGAGGTTTGTTTCGCTGAGTAACAAACTTCTTCATTGTCTTTTTAGTAGTCTTGGACTCGGTAATATACGTTTCATAAAATGCCTCTTGATCCTCGACAGGAGCAAACAACTTGATCTCACCATATGCGGATTCGACCCCCTCTTCAGTCAAGAGACCCTTTGCGGCCAAATGCTGAATGAGAGTGTAGTTGGAAACAAGGAAGCGGGAGTGCTTCTCCTTCAAGGTAGGCTTCTTGGGTTTGGACTCGGTGGTAGTCTTGGACTCAGAGTCCTTCTTTGTCACCTTCTTTTCCTGAGCAGGAGAAGGAAACTGAGCAGATGCGTTTTGAGTAGTAGTAGTAGTCATTGTTAGTTCAATTAATTGTTGATATCACTGTTTTATCACAAAAAAGGCACTTCAATTTTCTGCAGTTTTTATGAGGGTTTTTGAAGAAAGTCCAAGAAGGCAAACACTCAAATATCGATAAATTACCGATAAATCAATATGTCACTCATTTCCCGATAAGTATATATATAGGTTTTCAACGGAATCTTGGGGGAGACCTGGGGTGAGAGTCTTGGACACCGGGTGTCCGTTGGGGGTCGCGTGCGG